>ML739270.1:0-34016 GCA_009193565.1 Aspergillus coremiiformis | reverse complement strand
TTTTTTCTCGCCTCCTCTCCTTTTTCCCATCTGTCGCCACGCACGCCACGCGAGATAGCCTCACGATCATCGGTGATTATTGAAATTAGCGACAGCCTCACGATAGAGCCACTAAGTAAGGAGGTGGAGTTTTATCCGCCATGCGTCTTGGAAAATGATCAATTCAGGGAAAAAAAGAAAAACTAACAAGGGGAAGAAAGAAAAATAAATAAATAATAAAATAAAATAAAAATTACATACATCTCTAGTCGAAATACGGAGTACGGTGGTCAATCTTAGAACTTCAACTATTCGTATCTATACTTTTCTATAGATAGGATGAGTACTCCGTACTATACAGTACGGAGTACGGAGTACTGGCATACTGTAACTATAAAATGTACACATGGCGGGCAGGTGATTAGATCACGGAAGTTAATTCTTCATGTTCGTGGCCAATGAGAGAACCTCACTCACGAGATAGAATGGGTGATAAGGAAGGAAATGGAATGGATGATATGGACCTAAGAAAGAATGAGTAGGAGGTGGCATTCTTTCTTGAAGTTATGCAAGTAAATTACTGCACCTGACTAACAGGGGATTCCCTACACCGCCATTGTTGACACTTCTGAAGTGGTTGTCATTTTTGTTCTACACAATCAAGGTGGAAAAGAACTGCCACAGCAATTCACACGCAATTCAATTAACTTCACTTGTAGGCTATGTGCAGGAGGTACTTTTTCAATAGCTGGCAATAGACATACCAAAGGCAACCGGAAAGTAAATTCAATGCAACTCCTTCTGACGCCATGGGTACGAAGCAATCATCAACCTGTACTTTTGGTGCCTCATTTGAACAAAGAGAAGGCTGAGAACAGATCGGCCCTTTCTGATCTCGGAGCTCGTATACTGGCTTGATTCTTCATAAGCCCTTCTTCCGTGCGCACTGACGCGGGATAGTATACGGTAGGCACGCTCAACCAAGATGGAGTCATCTTCATCCTCATCTGGTCGGTCTCCTACGAAGTCCAGGTGCAAGGGATCGGTCCGAGACCAGACATGCCTCTCTCGCTTCTGCTCAGCCGCTCACATGTCTCTACCACTGTGAAAGAAATCCTGAATTATTGCACGACGGCAAGTCCTTCGTTATCCAGCAGACCAGCCTCCTTGACCAGCTCGTAGAATTTACCGCCACGCTTAATCAGTTCGGCAGGCGTGTCAAACTCCGCCACTCTGCCTTTGTCCAACACAACAATCCGGTCAGAATCGATGATCGTGTTTATGCGATGTGCGATGGTGATGATCGTGCGATCCTGGAAGACGCTACTGCGTAAGGTGCGTTGCAGTAATGCATCGGTTTCCACATCTACAGCCGCCTAACAAGACTGTCAGTAAATATATTTGATTTTATTTTTCTGAAATAGGAAAAAGAAAAAAAGGGTAAAAGGAAAATTGAAGGAAAAGGCGGTAGAGGGGAAAAAACGGTGTGGCAAATTGGCCACTTACTGTCGCTTCATCAAGAACCAGAATATTGCTGGGCGTCAATAATGCTCGAGCTAGAGACACTAGCTGACGCTGGCCTTGACTCAGATTGGATCCTGTGATGCCATGTTAGCCCAGCCCTAGGAAAGTCCAACGTCACGCTGCTGCAAGTGAGAAAGGCCGCCAAAATCTTACCTCCTTCTTGAATTCGGGCATCCAGCTGGCCGTCCATGCTTGCAACGTGATCTTTCAGTCGTGCATGCTCTGCGAGTTGACGGGTTAGTCAACCATTCACCTTCTCCACTCGTAAAGATGTGAGCCCAACGTACCAAGCACACTCCACAGCTCCGTGTCATCATGCACATGACGAGGGTCCAGGTTGTCCCGTACAGTACCCTCAAACATGGCGGGATCTTGAGGAATGATGGCAAGGCGGCCTCGCAAGTCAACCAGACCAATAGTCGACACATTTAGCCCGTCAATGCTAGAAACCAAGTTAGCGCAGCGCCAGCATGAACGGCCGGGCAGCGGGACTCACCTAATACTGCCACGATCTGGTTCGATGATACGGAAGAGCGCCAGAGTGAGGGAACTCTTTCCGGCGCCTGTGCGGCCAACAACACCAATCTTTTCGTGAGGCTTGATGTCAAGATTGATATCCTTGAGCACAAGATCAAGTCCAGGGCGGTATCGTGTGCTGTAGTTTTTGAAAGACACCGCGCCTTGCGCCGGCCAGCCAATAGCTGGGCGATGCTTGAATATTACTTCAGGCGCCTCACTTGGGAGGTTAGCGTACTCCAAGACACGTTCCACGGACACGATATTTGTCTCGACCTCGACCGTTTGACGGACAATCCAGTTCAGAGACTGCGTAATTTGGAGGGCGTAGGACATGGCCAAACCGACCATTCCCGCCGAAAGGCCACTACCAGTGGCGACTGAGATAATGGCAAGCACCGCAGAGGCCAGAATAATGATTGAACCAATGAATTCAAGGCGGACTGCCAACCACCTGTTCGCGCTAATAGAAGGGAAGTAAGCGCGTAAGTTTTCATCCATGCGCCATTCATTTTCGAGAGTGAACCTGTTTTCCTGTTTATATGCGCGAATAGTCGAGATGCCACCGAGAGATTCTTGGAAGTGTGCATATATGGGACTGCGTGTAACACTGTCCAAGCGCTTCAATTCCCGAGAAGTCCGCAGATAGTACTTCTGGTAGCTAAGATAGACGTAGCCCAAGGGGATAACAAAGATAATGAATGCAGGTGTTGACGACGCGATAACACCCATGGTAAACAATGCTTTTGCGGAATTTCCGAACAACTATAATCAGGTTAGCTTGACTCTTCATCGACGAAGATGCAGAATTTACCATATTAAACGTGCGAGCAAGGACTTCATCAATACGATATACATCACTAAGGCCACATCTGTCAGCTTCCATTATACATCTTATCGGCCACATGCACTCACCTTGAAAATCTATTGAGAATTCTCCCAGATGGTGTGGTCTCAAAGAAGCTCATAGGCGAACGGAAAATTGCAAATGCCATCCGCTCGTGGAGTTTTCGAGATGCCTGTTAAAGCTTCTATTAGTATGGCTATTCTTTTTCATTTTTAATCGGTCTGAGAGGCAGGGGCGGGCGTACTTCAATTGAGCAGAAGATCCATAGAATGAGATTCTGGACGATAACCAAGATAGATGACCCTAACCCCAAAGCTAGGTAGACACCGATGAATTTGCCAACATATGGTGTCTTTTGAGTTTCGTTCATATCTGTCCAATATTTGAGCCAGTAGCTACCAGCGACCTGTGCTGTTTGTGCGCCCAAAAGAGAAGCGAGGTAAAAACAGACAGCGACGATGTTGCTGTTCTTGGCATACTCCCCGTAGACACTCCATTTAACCTTACCTTGCTGTGAGGCTTCCTGGGTCTGTTTGCTCTTCAACATATTCTCTTCATCACCTAACTTACGCCCAGGGCCTTTCCAGCTAACAGTACTGGCACGTCGCAAAGTCACGGTGCTTGTTCTCCGGTTGCCACCAGACCTGATGGGAAGTAGCGACCCGATCTCCTGCTCGGCCTCGTCCGTATCCGAAACTTCATCAGACTCTGCATTTTCAATTATCGTGGTGGAGTCTGAACTTTCGGGACTAGCAAGACCATTGTCGCTCGAATTGTCATCGTCCGAGTCGTTCATGGTGGTGCGAATGAGATTAGCAACTTCGCCCTTCATAGCCAGCAACTGTTCATATGTCCCCTTTTCGATCAATGTCTTGTCACGTAGCAATCCTATGAAATCAGCCTCCTTCAAAACAGGAATAGCATTGGTCGCGAGAATTCTTGTTTTGCTGCTGAGAATACCATTTGGCCCAAGAACTTTATTGATCAGATGGCGGCCCACGTGCTGATCAACTGCTGATAACACGTCGTCGAGAAGATAGATATCTGCACGAGCGTAGACTGCCCTAGCCAGGGTTAACCGAGCCTTTTGTCCACCAGAGAGCGAGATTCCCCTCTCTCCAACCTCAGTTTGGTCTCCATCCGGTAGATTCTTGAAATCATCCAGCAGAGCGCAAGCTTCAATGGTAAGCTCATAAAAGTCGGGGTCCCACCGATATCCAAAAACAATATTCTCCCGGACACTCGCGTTCATTACCCAAGGCGACTGTGCGACATATGCGATACGGCCACGAACAACGACTTCTCCCTCCGTTCTCCACAGATCGCCTAGTAGTGACTGGAGAAGAGAGGATTTTCCAGCGCCTACGCGGCCTACTATACAGCTGAGCTCGCCCTTCCGAGCACTGAAATTGATGTTCTCTACGACATGAGAACCATCGTACCTGTTCCAGGTGAACGATGCATCGCGGATTCGCAAAGACTCATCTCCGACATGAGACACGGGGTCCTCAAATTTGACCGCATTGGTTTGTAGTTCTTCCGCGGTGAAATAATCCGTCAAACGCTTGACTGCTACTGATGCCTCGATGATTGATGTGATGACCATAGGAAGAATGGAAAGTGGGAAGGTGAGAAGGTTGAAAAGCGTCAATGCTGGAAACACCACCGATGTTGTCAAAGGCCGAGGGTCAGTCAAAGCGAAGACAGTAAAGGTAGAGCAGGAGACAAGAAAGGGGGTGGACTGCCACGTAAAATTTGCAATCGACTGTGTTGCCCCGATTTTGCGAAGAGTGTTCAATTCCAAGTCGTTCCGAATGTGGCTGAGCTTGTTCATAAAGGCGGTGTTCCAGGCATAGAGTTTGATGCTCTTAATGTTGTTCAAAATTTCAGTCATCAGCCTTGATCTGGAGTCCTTGTTCTTCATCTGGACGATTTGTAGCTTCTTCATCATCCGAGCTATCACACCATTCAAAGGGATCATAAGAATCATGACACCGATACCAGCGAACATGCTCACACCAACGAGCTGGTAGAGCGACAACATGCAGAGTACGATTTGGAACGGCGCTGACCAGAGCTGTGTGCCAAATTGGGTGAGGTCAGCTAAGCGCTGTTGGTCGACAGCCATATGGTTGACAATATCGCCAGTCGTCTTCGTTGTACGTCCCTCGCTTGAAAGTCGAAGCGACTTGGCATAGATCATGGCCGTCAGTGAAGACTTGACACGCATACCACAGTCAAAAGCTCTTTGAAAATATTGATGGAGGCACATTGTCTGTGATACCGAGACAAAGAACATTGCCAGGGCAATGGCAATACCCCTGATAACTGGCTGGGGGTTGTCGGTCTTATACGAGTAGATGAATTCAATCAACACACGCAGGAGCTGAGGCTGGACAAAGGAGAGTATATCGCTTCCACACTTAATGAACGCACCACGAAGATATGGAGCACCAAAGGACTTGAAAAGTGCTAGCCACAGCGACGGTGTGCTCTTCTGCAGTTCCTTTTCCCAATTTTCCGCCAAAGTCTCCCCAGTGATGCGAGTGGTATCACGGCGCCGGAGGTTCCATAGGTCATCTTGGGTTAAATAGTTCTTATAACCAAATTTCATCAACGGCGTCATCCAGCTAAAGCTGAGCACCGAGAATATGTCTGCATACTCATAGGGACACTCATCTTCGTCCCCCAGAGCGTCATAAGCACTCTGTTTCTTGGGAACGAGGTATTCCAGTCCAAACTCCAGCAGTGCAAGCCCTAAGCTGATGTTGAAGCAAACGAAGTACGGCAGGTGATCGTCATAGGTCTGTCGTGCAACAAGCGACCGCAGTTTGATTCCATAAGCGATGGTAAAGAAGAGCCAGTAGAAGAGAACAACACCGTTGGGTTGCCTACTCCGCCAATGCTCGTAGTATTGAACTGCGAATATCACACAGAGAGAAGCAAGCACGATGATCGAGCTCCAAAATCGAACGTCAACCAACCAGTTATCTGCAAAAGTTTCGACCTGAATTGCCGCTTGCAGAGCCGTGGTAAAGATCAAAGCGGAAAGCACGATCTAATCCAGACAGTATGTTAGCGTTGTATTCAATAATTAATGAGAGTTTCAAAACCGACCAGTTTAGCGTAGAAATGCCAGTTCTTGGACACCGGCTGGGGAATTCGCTTTTTGAGCAGAAACCAAATGGCGCCTGCTCCGAAGAGTAAGCCCCATGCTGCAACGATAGCCACTCCGGCGTCTAAGAAACAGGGTGTCAGGTCGAATCTGAGTTTGCTGAGAGGACCCCATCCTTCGACATCGCCGCAGAAAGGTTCCAGTTTAGGCGATTGCAATGCTGACTTCGGAGTTGACGACACCAGTAATCCCGGGGCAGAGTCCCCGAGGATGGCCTGGGAGTTGCCATCAAGCATCTTTGAACCCAACTTCAAGATCCCTGTTCCTTTCAACCCACGAGTAAGAGGGAAGAGGGAGCCAGAGGAAACTCCAGAGGTGATTTCTTACAAATGATGGACGCGATCGCGGGACGGTAGAGCTTTCTGATCAGGATTGCTAACTGCGAGGCCAATCCTGAGCTACACGCTGCTTACTAAATAGTCGGGTCTAAGCTTCGGCGATAAACAATTACAATTTACCGGACGATGCGGAATTCCACCTACGGAGTAGCTTACCGACTATTTTCTCATCCTATAACCATTGTAGCCTAGTAGATAGTCATTTCAATCAACGTGAAAAGATTTTTTCACGCTTTTGAACTCAATGCTACGCTCCTTACTTTCTTTTCATCCTAAGGTAACAAGGTGTACCTCCTGATGACATAACCCGGGTCATTGCATATCATGAACTCGAAATTTCCGAGTGAGTGATTCTAGAATGTTTTGAAAAATTTCCGGGGTACTTTTAGGTACATACTATAGTAAATCTTGGGCTCTACTAAGCGGGGAATCGTGACGTAGAAGGTTGATTGTACGTATTGGTGATGCCTAACTAGGTGAAGCTATCTAGAAAAATACTTTCGGAGTACGGAGTAGTACCTACGGAGTACTCCGTACTTAGTAGATACTAGTATGTTACCGCCTCTGAGTGCATCACCTAATGGCGCTAGGCTTAATCAGGACGTGTCTCTCAACTGCAGTGGAACTCTTATCTTGATACTCCGTACTTCGTACAGATACAGAATACTTCACAGCACGGGAATTGAATATCCTAATTTCATGAACACCACCTAAGCACCTCTATGATCTATCCACTGTAGGACATACACAAGTTTAAGGGTTTTATACTCCTCTCATGCAGTGTTAACATTTCCATTTACGGAGTACGGAGTACCCATTTGACTTATGCAAGCAATACCTGAACCATGCCAAGTCATTCAGACCGATATGTTGTCCAGCAGCTGTGCAGCACTTGGTTTTATAACACGACAAAAATGATAACCCCCAGATATTACCCTACTACAGAGTAGTTGGGGCAGGATTTAACTCACCAGAACCAATTTGTGGGTCTATAGCTACTGACTTCAGTCTGTGCCCTCATCAACCTGTGTGTAAATATACACATACACACTATTAAGATACTCTTGGCTGGGTTCAAGCACAACGGTATTGCCCCTCAGTTGCATTATTTTGGCGGTGTGCAGATCAGCCCTGGAGGCATATGATGCCGCATGTGAGGGGCTAGCACCATTGGATATTGTTAGGCAGTGTGTCTGAGGCTTGATATGGATGGTTTTTACATAACAAAAGTACCTAGGTAATTGAAGTGTTGTTCCATATACGGAGTAGGTACTCCGTAGACAGGATTCAAAACAGTCTGCCTTCTTAAAGTAATGCTTTATGTAGCCAATAGGATTACAGAGTACAGAATATCAACAATTTGAGTCACGGTGAATCACTTTGACTCAATTAGGCTTACGGACCGAAGACTTTATTAATACATGACATGTCACATCAATGGTCACAGCTTTAATTGATGGGAGAATATGTACTGTACTCCGTACTGTACGGAGTATATTATGGGGTGCTATAAAGGCGGTAAAGCTCCCAACAAGAGGGGCATTTGTTCTGCCGTCGCATTGCACTTTCTGTGATTTCCTCGGCGCAGCTCATCGTTTGTGATCGTGTCAACATGGCCACGGAAACTCCTATTGCGGAGGAGCTCCTAAAGAGGCCCTTATATGGTCGGTATCCCTTTTGGTTTCATTCTGTGTAACTGGTCTCTGGTTTATTTCTTCACATGCATCATTACTAACACATGATTTAGTGTATGATCTTCCGCAGGAACTACTTGCGACTTTAAGCGCCAAAAGCGAGGATCATGCTATACCTGCCCCAGATAACGCAATTATTACCCCTGAGAAACCCGAAGAGGACGCGCAAGAATTAGCGATCGCTACGTCTACCTCTTGTGCTCTCTGTAATGTGTCTTTCTTGAATGTCCAAGAGCAGCGGGATCACGTCCGGTCGGATCACCATCGATATAACGTCAAGGCCCAGCTTCGGGGCAATCCTACCTTGAACGAGGCTCAGTTCAACAAGGCAGTTGGGGAATTGGATGAATCGATTTCTGGGTCCGAGTCGTCGGAGGAAGAAGATGAAGACGACGGTGGGCAGCTCACGGCCTTGTTGAAAAGGCAAGCGAAGATATCGCAAGTTGCTGAAGGAGGAGATGTGCTATCGAAGAAGACGACCGGAAAGCAACCTTTATTCTGGCTGTCGAGCTCTCTTCTCCCTTCCAACACATCGTTAGGTATATATAGGGCTTTATTTTCAGATACCGAGCTGGAAGAACCCAAATACCTCGTTGATTCTGTCCAGAAGAAACAACTACCTCCGATTACCCCACAGCGGAACAATGGACAAGCTGATCGGTCCTCCGCGCCATCTAGCCCACATGTTTTTATGTGCATGATCGGTGGTGGACACTTTGCGGCAATGCTCGTTTCTCTGGCTCCTGAGATACATCGTAAACAAGGTGGCGTCGAAGAGAGGCAGGCTCGAGTGATTGCGCACAAAACTTTCCATCGTTATACGACTAGACGAAAACAAGGAGGATCACAATCTGCTAGCGACGCTGCTAGGGGGGCTGCGCATTCGGCCGGTTCTAGTCTAAGACGATACAACGAGGCTGCGTTGGAGAAGGAAATCAGAGAACTGTTATCGGATTGGAAGACGATAATTGATGATGCTCAATTGTTATTTGTTCGGGCTACAGGAAGTACGAATCGTCGGATCCTGTTCGGTCAGTACGATGGCCAGGTTCTGAAACAGAACGATCCAAGGCTGAGAGGGTTTCCCTTCAGCACTCGCCGGGCTACTCAAGGAGAGCTTATGAGGTGCTTCAAGGAACTCACTCGTGTAAAAGTGAGTCAGATCGATGAAGCCGCTCTTGCAGCGGCTGCGGTCAAACAAAGAGAAGAAGCAACAAAGCCATCTACTACACGGCCCCAGCAGCAAAAACCAAAAGTATCCAAGGAAGAGGAAGCCGCCATTCTTCACACAACCCAAGTCCAGGCACTCATCCGTCGCTCTAAGATCCCAGCTTTAATGTCCTACCTTTCTAAGAACTCTATTCCGTTCTCCTTCACGTTCCGGCCTTCTGATTCTCAACAGAACTTCCGCTGTCCTACTGCCCTTCACCTCGCTGCAAATCTCAATTTGCCAGCAATGGTTCTAGCCCTTCTTACCAAAGCAGATGCAGATCCGACTGCCATCAATGGCGAAGGGAGAACCCCGTTTGAGCTTGCCGGTGACCGGGCCACCCGTGATGCCTTCCGTGTCGCTCGTCACGAACTTGGCGAGCCTAAATGGGACTGGGATGCCGCCAAGGTACCATCAGCGATCTCGAAAGCCGACGTTGACAGTAGAGCAGAAAGGGAGCGGAAAGCTGCAGCCGCAGAAGAGACAAATCGACGTAAAGCTGAGTTGGATCGCCTGAAGAAAGAGGACGCCGCCAAGGAGGCTTTGCAGGCAAGGAGACCGGGTGGCAAAACCTTAGGATCCGTAGAGAAGACTGCCTCTGAGAAAAGAGAGGAAGAGATGCGCGGCATGACACCGGAGATGAGGACGCGATTGGAAAGAGAGCGTCGTGCTCGGGCCGCTGAAGAACGCATCAGACGGATGCAAGGGAAGTAACTGAATGCTTGCTGGTTCCATTCTCTTAGACGGACTACGTGAGGCTTTACTCCCCTTCGATAATGGGTTTTTGAGACTCATGCAAGTGACATGTATATCAATGTCTTACGAATGACAGAGATGAATAGAGGAAATGGTTACATGAAGTGTATATATCGAAAGTATAATGTGAAAATGGGTTTTGCGATACCAACTGTTATTTTTTATTTTTGCCAGGTCTCACAACATGAGTGTCGAGGTGTCACATTACTGCTCGAGTAAATTTTATATTCCCATCTAATATAAGATGCGTCCTCCATTAATGCCAGTTGTATGTACATCACTGGGAGAGAAGAATGACAGTAGGAATATATGCCAGGCATAGAAATGCAGATTACTATATCACTTGATACAGTATATCCAGCCTTCCCGTAAGATTTAGAAAGAATGCTGATGGATGTTGATGGTAGTCACCTTCCAAGTCTTGCCGTTGTCGGAGGTAGTCAGGCCAGACGAGTCAGCATCAGTGAGACGGAGAGTATCACGGAAAGTAAGGTCAGCGGAATTCAAAATGATGGTAGTATCCAAGTACTCTGGATGGTGCTCTCGTTAGCTCTTACAACGTTTCCTAGCCAAGGTAGAACTTACGGTGCGCAGCAACGACGCTCTTGGAAGCCTGGTCCTGGGCCTCGACGGCTGTACCCCAGCCTTGGGCCTGCCCAGAGCCTTCCAGTGTCAGTACAGCGGAAAACCAAAGAAGCAATCGAACGACTTACTGGTTGAAAGGCTCGAGACGACTTTGCCGTTGACGGTCACGGTCTGGTCGTACTTGCCGGTGCTATCGTTGAACTTGTCTACAATCTCTCTGATTAGTAGCCTCACAGTTATGAGTGAATAGCGGTGCATGACTTACATGCCATGACCAGCTTGTCACCTCCGGAGGCCGGAACCTGCTTGCCACCCAATTGCGATCCTGCTTCGGTCAGTCTTGCGGGGCTTTATGTCTGTTGCTTCGAATCTCTTACCCTGAAGAGTGCTTGCCCATGTGCACCATTGGCCAGCACGCGCGCCACAGTTTCTGCATGGGATTTCAATCAGCATACCTGTTGTACGCTGCTCTGCAGTCGAGATGCACTTACGCGGCAGGGTCCGAGAAAGAGACCGCAAGGGCCTGGATCAAGTCACCGTTACTGGTGCCCATTCCCGGCCAGAGTGCAAGACGATCCTTCTGTGGGCTTGGTGCCTTGGGCAGCACCAGGGTGGTAGTTGCTTCACGGATCCATGACTTGGTAGGGCCCAGGGAGAACGCAGGACCGAAGGCGATTGATTGCTGGGCACTGGCCCAGCCAAGAAGGGCAAGAGAGACAAGACTTCTGATACCGTGCATTTTCAGTACGAATAATCGGGCGTGGAAGGGTTCTGTTTGTGTTTGGAAGGAGGGAATGCTTGGGTGAAGCTTGCATGGGGCCCTGGGACCTGTCTACCTTTATAAGAATAGATGGTGTCATCCTAAAGAGACCCCAAGGAAGAGTTTGGAACTAGATACTGTACATTATTTCCTTAATATCCTGACAACCATGGTGAATCAGTAGTCCCTGAGTCGTGGTGCAGCTAAGCTACGGTCAGGGGCGCACTAGCACTAGTCGTTGTTCCACATCGGTAGCTGTTGTCATTTGTATCGTGGCTATTCATGTCTTGTCTCAAAGATATTAGAATTTTAGCGTATCGTATCATATATGTCAAATCTACCGATGTTTTGCATTACACCCTGGATAAGGGGAAGGGCTTGTCCAGAACATTGATTGGTGGACTGGTGTAGTTATCAATTTCCGAGTCGGTAGTTGAATATGGGCTCCATCCGAGTCCTAGGTACTTATTAGTACTGTACTTTAGTGTTGATGGGCAGACTTAGTCGAAGTTGTTACACGCCAAACCAGTGGCTCTTAACAGGAGTATTGCATCCCATTTTCCTGAATTCTCTGGGTTGGGTATGACTGGGTTCATAAGCAAGAGAAACAAAGAGCGTAATTCAATAGTATGAAAGGTTGACTGCCGTTGGTAGACATGATGCAAAAGCAGGTGACCTGCACGAGATCTGTCTGGATCTCTGTTCCTGCAGCAAAAAGTACAGCTTCTATACACAAGTCTCTGCGCATCACATCCTTTTCATGTATTTCCATCCTTTATAAACTATCACGGTCATAGTATATGATAATAACTACTAGTGCCGATTCAATCCATTTGAGACCCCCCCCAGTCGTTGTATCATGTCGGGTCGTCAACGCTCTTACTTTCCAACGCCTAGTACTAGTAACTACACCGTCGGTACTTTAACATTGTGGGATGCACAACTTGAAAGAGCTACCGATTCTTTCCCTCTCTATAGTAATGGTGAAGTATACGTGGGTCGAGATCCGAGGAAATGGTATGTTGCCTTTCTCAACTTCATCGAGTCTTACCGACACTAATCGATCCGAAGCAATCATGTCGTGCACGATCCCGTTATCTCCAACCGGCACCTACGGATCTATACTATAATATTTGATCGAGAAAACCCCAATGAAATCGCACCTTTAGTATACGTCCAGGACTTGTCGATGAATGGCACCACGTGGAACGGTTACCCTATGGGAAAGGGCAATGGGAGTTTTTTACTCAGTGACGGCGATGTGCTGAAGCTGTCTCCGAGGGTCTCTCTACATTTTCGATGTGACAATCAAGACAAAAACGACTGCTTTGACATGCTGCAAATGATAGAGATGAAGGTAATATTTCAATGTATCGCGGACCCGTGCCCTATTTGCTGATTATCACGACAGGTCTTCGAAGAGCAGTACAAGGTGACGCCGCAAAAGCTAGGGTCTGGTGCGTACGGACAGGTACATATGGCGTTTAGAGGGGACACCGGTCAGCAACTGGCTTGTAAGATCGTCGACCTCCGAGCTCTGAAGAACAGAATTGTCAGAGACGCAGAAGATCAGCAATCTAGGCAATTTAAAGAAAGTGGGTTTCCTCACAGCAGAAACAGGCTGTTCGTCACTCGTGCTTTCAATAAATCCCTCCAGAAGAAAATTCAGGAGAAGCTTGACATATACAACCGCGAGGCTAGAATACTTGAGCGCCTCTGTCACGTAAGCTTCCTGCGCACAATACCATTGTTGGTACTGACTCAACCAGCCAAACATTATCAGCATCGAGAAAGTTATTAGATCAAGTAATACAATGTGAGTTCCTCGTTACTTCCTCTTGGAGTTGGCTAAGCCTGGACAGTTACCTCTTCCAGGAGCTTGTCACTGCTGGTGACTTGTTCTCCTACATACAGTACAAAGGCGGAAAGCTTGATGATATTGACGCCGCAGTTATAGTGCGACAGGTTCTGATGGCCTTGAGCTATCTGCATCAGCGGGAGATTGTTCATCGTGATCTGAAGCCGGATAATATCCTTATGACATCTCTAGCGGATGGATGCAGAGTTGTACTCACCGATTTCGGATGCGCCAGGCTGGTACGGCCAACTGTTGAACGCATGTCTACGCTGATCGGTACATTCGACTATAGTGCCCCGTTAGTATTGCGCAAGTATTCTAACAGTCATAGAAGCTAACTCCCACGGACAGGGAGATGCTCAATTCCAGCAAACAAGGCTATACGAAAGCCATAGATCTGTGGTCATTGGGCTGTGTAACAGCTGTGCTCTTGACTGGGGATATACCGTGCAGAAACTCATTGACTGCTGATCCTACCGGCGTTGCTCGAAAAAGGGATCTTGAAAAACTAGAAGCCGATATGGAGTGGAATAAAACCGGACAACGCGCAAGAGACTTTGTTCACAAACTTCTTGTGTTTGATGAAGCGAAGCGCATGGATGTGAACCAGGCGCTGAATCACAGCTGGTTCACGAATCCAGCTCATCGAGGGGAATTCGAAGCATTGTACCGACGAGCAATCAGAGACTGGCAGCCTTGTACGCACGTGGGTCCCTTGATCACCGACCTGTGCAGTTTAATAAAACCAGCGAGGCATAGTGACGAACCTAGGCACACTTTGTACTCTGATGGATGTTCAAGGGTTGACTCAGACCAGTCATATAATGGGATGCAGCTACTGTCTCAGACAAGAACTTCGTCAACCTCATCAGTATCGCAAGACTGCGAGTTACAGTGTGGACGTGGACGCGAGATGTCCACGACTCTTTCGGATCCTGACCTCCCGCCGCACCAGTGGATAGGAAGCACGGAGTGGGGTCGATCACCACATTCAAACAAGGCTCAATACCAGGATTAGTCAGTCTTGATGTACTGGACTTTGGTACCGGAGTTTCCACAGGTGCGATCAGAAGCAATACTTCACCACAAGACATGACCTTCCGGGAATCACCTGGTAAGTGACAATACATGGATCTGCCTATCCGTCAGTTGAGAGAAACTGAAGCCCACGATTGACAGTCATTGGGTTTCAATATCTACGGACGAACATAAAGTCGGAGCACCGGAATATCCAGAAAGATGAAAAAGGGAACGAAAGAAAAGAGACAAGGGATCAGCAAAGATTACAGATTTCAGAGCCAAACCCTGAACTTGGGGCTGAACCGTCATTATTTGTATGTACATTGCAGGCGAAATGCATGGGTTAACCTAAGGACACACATCCGTCTGCATTGTATGGAGTACTCCGTAACCCTATGAGGAGATAAGAAAAGAGATCCCACTATTTTTAAAGAGGTAAATGAGCACGCAGTCTATATTAACCGAGACAGGAACCTAGGTAGACTCTATAAGTTACCGTGCTCCGTAAAGGTCCATGAATTCCCCCTTTTTCAGGGAGCCCCCATTGGCAAACCTACGCACGATATAAATAGATCGTCGGACAGGGCAATGAGACCAGAAGGGGGGGAAGGGCAAGTGCGAGGGATCATGAGAAAAGCAAAAGTTCTAGGGAGGTGTGATGGTCGTGAAGTACCACCGAAGGGCAGAGACGCCACTGAATTGGGGGCAGTTAACTTGACCCTGTCAATGGAGAGAACTAGACAGGGGTTTGTATCCTTGTTTTGGCAATAGGTACCGTACCTTTTTTCTTCTTCTTTCGTAATCAATAGTCCGGATTAGAATCTATAGACAATTGGAAGAGAGGGGATGGTGTTATCGGACTTGGTATCATGTAAGGTAAGGTAGATATCACAATGGGTGATTTTCTCATTGGGTGATCTTGACGCAGGGATTGGGGATGTGCTACGAAGTTGAGTAACAGTACTCCGTAGTTTCTCCTCTGTCAAATGACGATGTCAATGTCGCAGTGACTTGAAGTGTTAGGTGCTTGCCGACTCGTGCCCTATGAGTGTGGTCTCCACTTTGCGGCGAATTTCTGGCGTTTGGTTGCACTTGTTCCTGATCCCCCCTTGCGTGGGTCTTGGATTCCACCTAGAGGCTGGGGTACAAGTGGAGAGGGACTTGTCTTGAGAGTCTCCTGGGCAACCTCCATATGTCCTTGAGTTTCCCTTGTGATCAGGACGAATCGTAAGTATAGTTTGAAGGGTGTGTACGGAGTACTCCGTAACCCTTGCTAGTCTCCTGGGGTTTCTGTTCTCCTGACTATCAAGAAGAGGGCGTGGGCCATCGTTTATTTTTCAGTGAGCCATTCACATGACATGACACTTCCGCTCTGGTGAATGAGGATGGTCTGTGCGTGTAAAGACGTTGTTCTCTCCGTCGATGTCGAACTGGCATATTCGTAGAATTTGTTACCGCAGGACTGCGAGATAAGGCACTTACGGATTCCTCCGACTAAATCCCCGAGATCAAGGATCACGTCCACCTGATTGCAAACGCAAGGGAAGGGCAATTGCCCGAGTGCGCGTCCGCGACGGGTGGCTGCGTCACAGTCCCGGGGACCGTGTATCTCCGATAAGATCGCGCATGCATCTAGCCACTTCCTTTAGTCGGAAGATTTTCTGGATCGGCAGCGCCTTGGGCAGGGGATTTGTCTCCTGTTCTCATCTTCTTCAAGAGTCATGGAAGTGGTGTGGTTGATGTCTGTAACGTGATCTTTGCCATCGGAGGCCGTCTGGAGCGTTGTGATTGGTGGACGCGTGGCGTGTCAGGACGCGGGCACACGCGACGCGTTCGCGAGTTTCGTACCGAATGAGTCAATTTAACCAGATTGGGGAAAATCTTCATTACTGATACGAAAAATGAGTCAATTGGAGTCCAATAATAAATACTGCAAGTGATCGTTGCCATGCATGGCAGTGGGATGATTTGTGATGATTAAAAAAAAAAAAAAAAAAAAAAAAAACAAGGGGAAGGGATAAAAAAAAAAATTATATCCGACGTTGTGGCTGATAATACTAAGAATGCCTTGCATCTTCATGGATCCCTCTTGGAAGACGCCCTTGGGTGCTTGTCTCACGAGGGAATCTTGTGTAGGCGTGTGGTAGAACCTTCAAAATAGAAAGAGCGCAGCAACCCCGAGTAAAGGAGACTCATTGTAATTGAGAATCTCATATCCACAAAGCACTTTGTCAACCGTTTGCAGACGGAACATTCCACTCCTTTTCCCCGTTTCTAAAGTTATCGTTCCCGTGCCACGCCCACTCATTTCGCCCCCCCCAAAACAACTCTCTCACTTCCTCACTCATCTGTCTATCTATCTAGCAACGCTCTCTCTTCCCCTCGTCGCATCATTCGGAATCCATCGAGTGTGAAGCGCTGATATCAAAATTATTACTCGTCTCATTTTCAACGTCCAGTCTCTTCCTCTTCTGATCGTGACCTCTTCCGGCGCAAACTCATCCAACCCTCCTTCGCAATCTCTCCCGCCGGGACTTTATCATCATCACTCATGTTGCTCCCATCCGCTCTACCCTGTGACATGCGCCGGTCCACGACTCGGTCGCACCCAACACCCAGTCGCCAATTCACAACCCCCCCACCGTCGGACGATGACCGTCCATCCAACAACCGCCTCCTGGGAACCTGTCGCGCCCTCCAATCACTTTTAAACGGATCCCCTGCCCCATCGCCCCGACGCGCAAAACCAGAGCGCCTCCAAAGCCCTCTTCCCGTCAGATCCACGCCTTCCGCCCGGTCGCGGAGGCACAGAGACCCTCCCAAGCCTGCGCGAAGCGCCCACAAACGCAAGCGGGATCGCGACGAAGAAACCCATGACACGAGCGACACGGAAATCACAACTCATGGCATGCGATTCTCAACCCCGAAGCGCGTTCGCAATGTCCCCTACGACCTTCCCTTGGGTCTCTCGCCATCAGACTTTTACTCCCTTCGCTCTCCACCCATCTCACAATCGCCTCCATCACCAGCACAGCGCCGGCAATCGGAATCCAGTCCCGACAAAAGCGCGCAGTCATTTAATCCGGATACGGCGATGCCATCTATCGAAGAAACAGAGGAACCCTCATCAGAGGACCCGTGGACCACAGACGACGACCAGCGACTAGTCGAGCTGGTCCTGGAGAAGTTTCAACTCTCCCAGCGAGACTGGGCGGACTGCGCGCGACGCATGGGCAAAGACGATGTCAGCGTCGGGCGTCGATGGCAAGCCCTCATGGGAGAAGGCCATGTCGGACTACGACGAGGTCGACGAATGGTTCGTCCTCGCATACTGGACAGCTGGCTATAGATGTCCGGCGCCCTCTTTCACATCCTCATCCCCTCCCCTAATCCTTTCCTTCCACGAACAATATTCCCGGATATCCGGTCTCATGTAAATTTACGGGCTCACGCTTTTCTTCCAACTCCCCACCGATGTATTACTATACCATCTCTTCTTCACCCTCCCATTTTTCACCCCCCATCTCTACTATCCATCCTTCCCCTTCTAATCTCGCTACCTAATGATTTCAATGTATCATCTATCCCCTACCTCCCTGTACACTACACCAGGTTGTGTCAAAACTCTTTTCCCCGACTCCCAACCTTCTAACTTCCGTTTCTTGTACGATGCCTTTTTTTTTTTTCTCTCTCTCTTTCCTACCCTTTTTCTTCGCTCCCATGTGATTTACCATGCTATCTATTCTATAAGTTCTAACCAGGGGTTGGGGGTTTGGTTTTATTTATTATACTATCTACCGGAAATGAAAACAGCTTGACCAATGAACGGTTTCCTTCCAGACTTCCTTTTTTTTTTTTTCGTTTTAAGACTCAGTCTCCAGAATATTCCACCCCAGGTGGAGAAATATTAATTCCCTATTATCGTTAGGACTCCGTACCTCCGTAGTAGACTTAAGTGCTCCGTACTTGTATGTGAGATTCTGGTGTTTCCTTTAATCTATTTTCGGGATATGCAATCATAGTATGATATCCTTTTGTATAGTGTATACACACCTGTCATGGAATGGAGGTCTATAAGACCGATAACTTGAATGAAAATGACCCGTACGGAGGGACAGAGGGTAACTACGAACTACTGTAATATGGGGAGCACGGGTAGATGGGTGTATACAGTGATCAATAGTGGTAATACTATTGGATCATCAGCTGGGTTATTCTCTATTCTCTGGCGTGAATCGGCTGATCAAGTGATAAGTACGGAAGAGTTACCGGGATCAATGGTTCGGGGAGGGTTTAGATGTGATTTGGGAGCGGTGGTGTGGATGGGTTTAGAGATTATTAAGGTAATGGATCAGAAAGCGACTGATAGACTGCTCAAAGATTGCCCGGGTAGCTCTTGATAGAACAGGGGACCTTTTGCATTGCTTCGTATATGTATGTATATATGTAGGTGAACATCCATGAAAAAGTCCGCAGAAAAAACTATACAATTAGTCTCGCTCATACAGTACACGTCCAAGAAAGAATGAGGATCAGAACGCCGCATACCCATCTCATGGTTAGTAGATATTGATATTGATATTGATAGTAATACTGGCAATGCCATTGCTGATGGTATAGATGAATGGTGAATCTGGCTGCCTGGCCTGCAGTGACAAGCTAGAATCTGTCGGTTTCATTAGTATGGAGTTCTACTATCAATTCTGAAATGAGAGGGGGGAATGACAGGACGTACCGAATTTCATAACTGCCCGCTCGAGTCATATACCGTACCCATTTCACACTGCTGTAATTGCTCTTCTCGAAGACCTTGAGGTACCGGACCAAGAGTCCACTACTCGTGAACATGAGAAGACTGAATGAGATGCTGAGCGGCGGCCGGCTCCAGGCCTTCTGATGTGTCATGCTGGTGAGCGTGGCCTCGGCCGTGAGCACGTACTCGCTTCCCCCGGAGAAACGAGCGATCTTCCAGACGATATTGTTTTGTTCGGGTTCGTATTTGGCGCGACCTTGACTGGTGCGCTCGGTGGTTTTGGCTGTGTTGAGCGGAGTGGGGATGCGGATGACAACGTTCGTCGCGAAGAGTTTCGAGCTATAGTTCGCTTTAATGGCGACGCTGTATTCAACTTTCGTCGTACCGACTTCCCTGACGATCGGGTGAACCTTGAACGGGAGGTTCACGTTCTCTGTCGCGCGGTACCGCATGAGCTCGAACTCACCGTCCGGCGGAACAAATGAGATGATCCGGTCTGCGTCGAAACGGCCGAGCTTCACGCACTGGTGAAATTGACAGTCCTCCAGTGTGACGGAGCCCGCCGCGGCGCGCGTTCCCTTCATGTTCCTGTCCCGCTTGCCGCCTTGCAAGCCACCAGTCGCATCCGTGTCAAGCAGGAGGCGGTCGTTGAGGCCGAACTTGCACTCCGGCGTGCCGGAGAGGTAGGCGCGCATGATGATCTGGCCGTTGACGTCGGCGCGGAGCACGGTGCCCGTCGCTGACATCAGAAGATTGACGTCTTCGATCACATCCACAAAGGCCTCGTTCTTGCGGTATTTAATATCGGAGCGGCGCCAGGAGAGCGCGCCGGTCGCTTGCATGGTGATCCGGCTTGAATCGGTGGGGTTGTTTGTGATGGCGGATTTGACCCCCTCCGTCGTGATGTACATCTTGAGCGTGTCTGTTTCCGTATTCTGGGGATATCCGAAATCGAGGATCTCTGCATCGTTATCGGTAAGCGCTCTCTGTCTCTTCTTCTCGCCAGTTGAGCCCCTTTCCCTCCAGCCCCAGCCCCTGCTTCCATCATGCCACGTCCCCCACACCCGCATCTCCAGCTATACCATAAGCTTATAAGAAAAGCAGTACGAACAGGACTCACCATCCAGCAATTCATAAACCAAAACGAAATTATTTTTCACGGCTTCCTCGTCGAACTTGCCAAAATAGCTCTTCCCCAGCAAGACCAACCGATATAAAAACTCAAACACAAGCGCCGCATTGGCGTTGCTCTTCGTCACCGCCACCAGATAGATATTCTCGTGCTTCACATGACTGAAGGTTGTGGAACCCAGCGTCAGAATGGGCGAGCGCACTTGCGGGTTGGAGATGACTTGGATACGGAAGATGTCGGCCAACCGGGGGCGGCAGTCATTGCGGAAGGCGCGGAAGATGAGGTTTTCGCCTTTTTGGTTGAAGATTAGGATACCAGAGAGCATTGTGAAGGAGTGAGGGAGGGGGAAGATGGAAGAGAAAAGGGAAAAGGGAAAAGGGGGATATTGGAGGGGGGGGGGGGAAGTCGCGAAATTGAAGTTCGGAGGTGGAAAGTTGGGAAGTTTAGAGATCGACATCCAAGTTGAGATGTGGGGATGATTTGTTTTAAATATAAAGAATACGGACTCGTATGTACTCCGTAATTGAAGTGCCAATACTTAAAAATACTCCGCAGATTCATGCACGGTACTTAGTAGTCCTTAGTCTACAAGATTAGTATAATAATATCCATATCTTTCATTTACTCCAAGGGAATTATTTCAAATTTTTCATAGACACTCTTTGCTAATTTCTAAAGCTGTTTCTGGCCTTGGGAGCCCTTCTTGTTATGCACAATTGGTGGATATAAATAATGATATCCACCGAACAATTCCGAACTATAGACACAGACAGTATGCAACAAATATATATATAAACAGGAATTCCCACCCCACAATGAGCGAAGGCTAGAGAGGGTTGGGCCAAATTCAAGAGACATGGTATCAACGATCTGAAATCAAGGACGTGGATATCATCAAGTCGAACAGAAATAAAAGGTAAAGGTAATTAAAAAGAAGAACATCCCCGGTCACTCGAATCGTGTAGCTGCCAATGAACTGACAACTGAGAAAAGAGCATTGAAAAAAAAAAAAGGGGGACGGGGGGAGGAAGAGTACAAATCAATCAATACAAGAAAGAAGAGAAAACACAATGGACTTTGGAGCGTCAAATCCTCAAACATTACCACTTTTCGGCCTGAAGACTCATCGTCCGACACCACTACTTGGTCTGGTACCTGGCAGTGACGGTCTACCCTCGCTGGGGATAATGCCAACCTTGGGGTCAGGAATCTGTATGTCCAACGACATGTACGCCGTCTGTCGAAGACTCCAGATGTATACCCCATCTTTGGAGCCAACCTCACGGTTCCATGTCTCCAACCACTTTTCTACTTGCTTGAGCTGACTCTTAACCCCCGTAGCCCCGATATCCTCCCAGAGCCAGCCCGTCAGAAACGCCAGTACTCCATCGAGACAGTTCCGAAAGCTGAATGGATCGAACGCGCGGATAAGCTTGTGGTTGACCGTGGCGATAATCTTGCGAAATTCCTGCTCCGGCAGTAACGGATCAAGGATCTCCGGGTACAAGTTGGAAAATGTCGGAGCCAAATCCCCTTTCACCATCCAGTCTCGCCGGATCCGGATAATGCGCGTCGTATGGTACTCCTGGGACATGGCGGATACATGCGGGTTGAGGTGAGGATAGCATGGATGGGCTGGCCCCCACGCTAACTCTTCCGCCACATCGTTCTCGCCGCTGACACCGGTACTCGATGGGATCGCAGCGATCTGTGCTTGCGACCGCAGAGAGATCTGGGATTGTATATGCCGGGGACGATCGTCGGCCACCGGGCCTATGGTCTGGTGTGCCCGTTCGGGAGGACGAATGTTATTTGCCTCCAAGCTCCCCCGATGTCCCGCCGATTCCGGCATATCTTGGAGAGCCAAATTGTCGTCGAAGATACCACTGCGCGTCTGCGCTCGAGGCACTGCGATGCTGGAGCGGCCACTCTCAGTCTCCCCCTGGCTGCGCTCCACTAATAGGCTATTCGGGGACGGGGTTAGTCGGCTGCGACGTTGCTCGGGGATTGACAGCAGCGGATATGCGTCCCGGTGCGCCTCTAGAGGAAGACTCTCGTTGGAGTCCAAAAAGGGCTGAGGGACGGCTACCGGGGTGATTCGCGGGACGTAGTTGACCGGGTTCGCGAGTCGAACTGCGGGCGGCCGTAAGATGGAAGAGGGAGTCCAGAGATTCTTTTGTCGCAGTAGGGATCGGGGGGGGCTCGTTGGCGTTGGCTTGGAGTGAGAGACGGACAATGGGGTAAGCTGGCGGGACTCCGATGAACGGCGCGGGCTTTGATGACCACGCGGAGGGCAGGAAGACTCTTCGGCCTCGGGCGGGGATATAAAAGAAGGATCCCGAGACGCAAAAGATGCCGTTTCCGACACGGGCGACGGGTCGAGAGGGGATGAGAGACAAACAGGAGGAGACACGGTGACAGGAAGGGCCGTCGTGGTGAAGCTGGAGGTTGATGACGGGAGAAGAAAAGCAACTTCAATGAATGAACGAACGAAAGATACAAATCGCTGATTGGCGGACCAGAGGCAGAAAGGGGCACCAAGGCAAGGGTCACGAATCGGTCAATGCGCGACATTAGTCGCTATGGGATCTTTAATGTTGTTAAGGTATTTTTTTTTTTTTTTTTTTTTCCCCTCAATTCAATCTAATTAAATCAATATATGAAAGTGTGGGAGATAATTGCGGATTGACAATTTTGTATGTGTTCTTCTTTCAAGTCGGATCAATCTTTCCGGCAGATCGATCTATCGGGTGTCAAGTTAAGGTAACTTAAGTCGTATGGGTCGACTCAGGATGAGCCCATTTCCCGTTCCTGAAGGAGAAGAAGAAAAAAAAAAAAAAGAAAAAGAAAAATCAAATGAATGGATGAGAAGTTAATCCAACGGTAGATGCGACAGGATCTCAATCTTTAGATGTAATCTTATTAAATAATCCTCCTTGTCTTCCTCATCCTGGACAACACAAAACCCACATCCCACCCCCTAGACGAAACAATAAATGGATCAATAGCCCAACCAAAAAGTAAGGCTCTAAAATCTAAGCCTCTATGGAAACCTTTGCGTCACACTGGAATCCCTTAGGTTTCTTTTCTTTTCTTTTCTTTTCTTTCTTCCCCTTAGGGCATGGAAATATCACGGGAGGAGAGAGTTTATGAGGGAGCAAAGGAGATGGTAAGAAAAAAAAAAGAAAAAAATAATAATAATAATAATTAATCTAATAAAAATAAAATAAATTTAAAAATAACGACCGACAAGCGAAGGAAGGAAAAAAGAAACGAAAAAGAAAAAAAAAGAAAACTTAAGAGATTTCTCCCGAGCTGCGTCATATCGCGTCGGTTAACAACATGATGTGTAACAGCATACCATAATTAAAGACGCCTCTAATGCAGTCAACTCCAGGATGGATACGCCGATAACACTCCATTAAACTCCCGTAGGGCAGCAAGTCCTGATGTCCAATCCATTAGTAAAAACTGCCAAGTTACAATCAGCACTCAACCTGAAGCAATTACGACGGTTTCTCTCTTTGTCCCGCTGAGAAGCTCGGACGTACTCCGTACCTGAGACCTTGAAACCCCTGGCAGTGTTTGCTGCTAATTATAATAAGTGGGACGTAAACCCATCTTATTAGTTGGCCGTTTAGAGTCTTTTAACTAAAAGGTAAACTAACCTACGGAGTACCCCGTGGTCGTTTGACTAACTGGGAAATTAGGGCACCAACTCCAATAGTCCCTTTGACTATTGATTGAGCAGTGAGAGAACACTTTCTCCTGAAGTGTATCTAAAGTTCTAAATGTAGATATCTACTAAGTAGTACGGAGTACTCCGTACTAAATACATAGGTACTACAGAGTAGATACTCCGTACTCCGTACAGACCAACCATCGAGTTTTTGAGCGTACTAAACATTACTTCTTGGTCACCTATGGGCCCATCTATATAACACTGCTCATTAAGATTCCTTTTGAACATGGTGACAATCCGTCACTTGCCATTCACTCCTCGATTGGCCGTGGCTTGCATCCGCCGCATGGCTTGCCGATGCAACTCAGTCATATCTCCTCGCTGCATACCTTCCGCAATCGCGTTCTCAATCTTGACGGACGTATCTCGTCCCCGTGGCTTCCTGGAAAGAGTTCGGTTCCGTTCACCCGCCCCTGGGATGGTCATTCGGGGCTGTAGAGCTGCCGGATCCCGCCTGTCGTATACGTTTGCTCGGAAAGATCCCCGCCATGCGGCTAATGCAGCCGGAGTGTTGAGTGGGTTTGGTGCACTCCTTCGCATGGGTGCCTGGGATACATTAGGCTGCGCGGACGACTGTTGATGCAGTAATACCCGACGTCGGGAAAGCGGCATATCGTCCGCCTCTTCAGGGAAAGGGAGAGTTGAGTGTCGGGAACAAACTTCGGCTCCCGGGATGAGCCTCGAGGCCCGGGGGTCAGTATTGAGCGAAAAAGATGACAACCTGTTTCGCATCATACCCTCACGCACCGCAATGAGAGGAAGCGGGCCTTTCCATTGGGGTGCTGCAGCTTCAGCCGCTTCACGCGGCTGTTGCCCGGGATCGAGTACAGGGGATAGTGAGTTGTAGACATTGTCAACATCAGGAGCCCCCTGGACTGGCTGGTTTCGGATCTCTGGAGACGCAGATCGAGCAATGTTACTCGTCAGGAGCACAGATGATCCAGAAGATATTCTCTTCTTCGTTTGACAGCTGAGCGGCACTCGAGAGACATCGGTAATTTGGTTATCATCATTCGTTCCCGACGGCCCCTTTCCGAGAGAGGCACGCCTGTCGATGGCAGGAGGCGGCTGTGCATTTAAGGGCGTTTGCAACAGTTCTTCTACAATAACAGGCGCAGCAATCTCGTTAACTTCATCTGGGAGTTCCGGTTCATCCTCTTCCACGGGCTCGATAGGTTCAGGTTCGGGAGCTTCCGCATCGTCCAGATGTTTAGCCCACTCGTTTGTACGGTAGGATTGTACTACCTTCGATGTTCGTTGTGGGAGTTGGTTCACGGTTTCTGCATCCAGTCGAGCTGGTACTTCTTTCTTAGGCTTGATCTTGGTTTCAGCTTCTGATGTCGAAGATCTCCTCTTGGCAGGGACGAAATCATTTGGTGTCGGGGGTTTTTCTTTTGGCACAGACTCGCTTGGTTGACTCGCTTCGACTGGCTCCTCATCCTGCCCTTCTGGGCCTGACCCATTAACATTGAACTCGATGACTTGTGGCCCATCACCCTGGTCTGCGGGCTTGGCTTGTTCGGGTCTTATTTCACTTTGAGGCGTTTTTGTCGACTGCTCTTCAGGTTGTGGCCCGGGTATACCCTTCTCCTGGTTGAACAATAAGGATTGGCGGCGCTGACCGGCATTTCCTTTCGTTCCAGCATCCTCATCCTTCTCCCCTTTGTTCCCATCCTGTTCCGCTACACAGAACTTCTGCTCTTCCACCCCTCGAGAATAAACGCTGGGTGCGCCGGCGCTTTTCTCAGCATCTTTCTCAAGCCCAGCCATCTCGTTACCGTTCATTTCCTGCGCACCCGAGGCGACTAGAGAGGCTTTCGAGTTGGATCTAAGTCTATTTTGTTCTTCCACGTGGTTTTCTGTCGCAATGCTGTGATCATCGGAGGCGGAATCAGAG
This sequence comes from Aspergillus coremiiformis, assembly GCA_009193565.1. Classification (NCBI taxonomy): domain Eukaryota; kingdom Fungi; phylum Ascomycota; class Eurotiomycetes; order Eurotiales; family Aspergillaceae; genus Aspergillus; species Aspergillus coremiiformis. The sequence goes on along the minus strand of ML739270.1, from coordinate 8,230 downwards.
CTTCCGTCTATGATGTCTTGTGTAGATGAGCCGTCACAGGATACTAGCGCTTCCTGCGAGTGAGACATAAGCCTTGCACTATTTCTGGCAGACATCCTGTCCAAGAGTTCCCTGCCAGATAACCGTTTTGAACATGTTGTCCCTTCTTCGGACCCAACAATGGCCGTCATATCAGAACTATTGTCATCCTTTATCTGAGCTGCAGCTGCGCCATCAAACACTTTAAGTGGGACTGTTTTCTTGTCAGGAGAGGATTGATCTAGGTCTTCTGTCCCGACGTCCACTGTTGTATCTTCATGTTGCCGAGTCTGAGAGTCTCCGGTGTCCCCACTTGTATCTGAAGAAGCGTAAGCAGATTCGCCATTTGCTCGCCTCTCTAGGCAATCAGAGCAACGATAAGACTCTTGCGAAGAGCTTGTGATACTTATCATATCAGCTGCGCCACCTTTCTCCACATTGCCTGCCTCAACTTCAGAACATCTGTTTTTTGAATTATCTGCAAGCTCTGGAATGCCGGAGTTGGGATTGTCATATCTCGCCTCCCATTCTAACCGCTCTTCCATGTTCTTCTCCTCAAACCTCCGCCCATTCTCGATCTCACCCTCTTTCTTGTCTTTCTGCTCTTTTTCGCGAATCTCGGTTTCTTTTTGTCTTCTCTCTCGGATTACTTTCCACAGCCTGAGTTGTGATATGACACCTAAGACGGCAATGATGACAGCTGCAGCAAGTTCAACGCGAATATTACGAGTTACTGGATAGGTACTTGTGCCTGGAGGGAAGATGCCGTCGTTGAGGGCTAGGCTTCGGTCAGAGGAATGCTCCTTAAACCACTAGTAGTCATAAAGAACACACTTACCCCAGATGTAAAGCCAAAACTCCTTCCAGCCAGCACGACTAAAACAGTCAATTCCCAGAGCGACAGCAGTACCACCAGAGATACCGGTCGATACCATTAACCCATATGGTTTGGTGTAGTGACTGAAAGACAGGGCGTAGAATGCGACTGAGATCGCGCCTATGAATCCGCCTTTTGCACCCGTTTGTGTGAGAAGGCCTCCTGGTTTAAGGGAGAGGAGCCACATGCTGCTACAGAATCCACCGAGAAGACAAGCAAGCCCCTCTGTCAATTCCCTGAATATAAGTGATAATGCTCCGAAAGTCACTCCTGTGGAGAAAATAGCGACAAGATAGGCACCCTGGACCGCTACACGCACTGGAGGACTCATGACGTAGACGATGAGAACCTAGCAGATCGAGATTCATTAGAACGAAAGAAGTTGTTGGAGACCAGCAATGAAGCTTACAATTATTCCAATACTGGCTAAGAAAGCAGTCGACAGGAAGACTTGAATCCTAAGTTTGGTAAGCGCTGTATAGTATCTGCGGTTAAAAATGCAACGTTACCATAGATTCCGTATTCCTGTTATTGCAAGGACTGCGCCAGCGACTATAAGGAGGAACCCACCAATTCCCACTGCAGGCGTGATTTTCGGCTGCAAGGGGAGAGTACCATGTGCTGTCGAGTTGGTTTCATCTGTGCAATCTCAGTATAGAGGTATAGTAGGTATAGTAGATCGAACTTTGCACCCACTTCCAGTTGGGAGTGACGTAGCCAAAGTCGCCGTTGTCGTGGTTGCTGGCATGGTTGTATTCGATGCTGGGTTGGCATCGATACTCGCGGTCGCATGGCTTGTTACACTCGACGTCATTCCAGTCGCTAGATTTGCCGTTGTTGTGGTGACTTGTTCTGTTGCTCTGGCTTCTATAATGGCGATGCCTCCATACTCATTGCGCCGAGCATGAGGTATTCGCGCTGCAAACACAAACAGACATGACACAAGGCACGAGAGAAGCACAAGCAAAGGAAACAGGCGCATCTTCAATAGGGCAACTGCTTGATTCAACGCTCCCGAGAAACGTCGACAAGAGTAATTGGAGTTGGGACGAGTGTAGCGGGTCTCGAGATTCCGCAAATTGTCCCGTCAGGATTTTTACTCACGTATCATTTGGCCATGTATATTGGACGGCCGAGTGTGAGAAGAGAATTTTGATTACGGAGAAACAACAGAAACGCACAATGAACAGTGGAAGAAGAGGTAGGTCCTGTGGGCCCCCGTCGCTTTGACTCGACTATGTATAATTTATCGTATGTTCGTCGTATGGATGCATGAAAAAGCGAAAGGAGCTACCATCCTTAAGATCCTAGAACCTGGGAGCTCCGGAATTCGCAGGAAGCATTCTTAGCGCGTACAAGTAGAGGCCCAAGCAAGCCATAGTGCAAAATAGACTAGGCGCGTGAACGGCGCAAGTTGATCGACTCATCAAAAGCAAGAAGACCGCAGTTACATGCATGGAAATTTGAATTATCTGTGCAGGGATCGGCAATTGAGTTCATAAACTTGACAACAGCTGAACGGCCATATCAGATGGGGATAAGCTCCTAAGCCCTGGGCAATATCCAAGGAGCTAAGTTAAAGAGACTTTGGGGAGATCCACGATGGCGCCCGATAGACCGAACTCAGTCTGTAAGAAGAATTATCGTGTAGATAGACCGAACGTTAATCGGCATATCACCCAGCTTTTTTGGAGATTAGAAATAGCATAAATGCTATCGCGGGGTGCGATGAAAATCATCCGCAGAGCATCAACGAATTTGCAATCAGACGGGATCGGATACTGACGTGGCACGACCACGCCGAATTGAAAAACAACGGATGAATCAGTGAAAATGACATGCGATTGAGTAAGAGAGCAGTGTAGGCCTCGCCAGCTATGGCTGAAAGCCATACTTACGAGCTCATTCTTTGAGCGTCGAGTAAGTTCCTGTACAATGTAAACCTTCCAAGTGCCGGGTTGTCATTTTGTTGACTCGACCTGCGGATCCATGGCGCTAGCAGCACTAGAATTAGTTTAGGGCGTGTGATGGGCTGCATGAGACGACAGGTCTAATTTCACCTGTGAGCGTCTCTTTAGCCTATCATCCTCAACAATCCGTACACAATGGCCTTGATCACAAGGCACCGCATGCTCAATGGACGATGGAAACACGCTAATTTCTGGGTTGGATTCTTTCTCCAGGAACAAACCTCATCATCGAATTCGATATCTGGCAATACACAAATTAGCCCATAAAGTTTGCACACTTCAAACAGAACTAGGGACATGGATTAGGGTCGCATTGAGTTGATGCAACTATTTGAACACTGGTTCCTCCGGAATGTGAGTGTTCATGCCGCCTTCTCATGCACTCGTTCCCTGTCAACCCATTCGGGCGGACATTTTATTTCAATACTTGCTAGTCACAATGACAAAAGTATCTTTTCAATAATGGAATGCACAGTGGAGATACGGTGAACATATCATGGAGAGAATCAAAATGACCTGGAGATCATGATTCCAAGATTTGAGTTATAAGGCAAGCTTAGTGTCAATGACTGAAATTGATATCTCACACGTCAGAAATGTACGAAGGCTAATGAATCCTTGACCGCACAAAGTTGGCGATACGATCGGTAGCAAATTTTTCAATGGTAAAAAGTTTATTATGGTCGATGTAGTAGAATGCAATGTATGTCAAGAGAGTCCAACATGGCGCACTATGCCAATTGTCGGCTCATGCTCGGTAAGCGAATGGGAGAACAAAGATCAGTGTGACCAAAGTTTCATTGTGTAAATTGTGTATATTGTGTAAAGTTCTTCTAAAGACTCCTTTCACTGAGGGAAAGCCATCCAGTTTACAAGGAGGAGAGGAGAGGAGAGGAGAGGAGAGAATATGAATTTTTAGTATTAAGTAGTAGGTAAGAAGCAGAAGGGCCAATGAATTGCCGAGGCGTATCACGTGAGACCCACATGACATTTTCCAAGGCGATGGCAAGTGATCCTCTGTTGTGACAAAATCTCGATTTTCGTCGACCATCATCCCTAGTCAATCCCGAACTAAAACAAAAAAAAAAGAATCCGAACCCCAGTCACACCATGTCTGCCTTCACCTCTTCCCTCCGTCCATTGATGAGCGCTGCTCCTCGTGGAGCTCTCTCCGCGCGCTCCTTCAGCTCCTCCTCGTCGCGTTCGCTAGCCCGTATGATCGTCACCGGCCGTCTGGCGGCCACTCCAGAGCTGCAGGCCACCTCATCCGGTCAAGATATCATCAGATACACAGTTGCTACCTCGACCGGTACCCGTGATAACCAAAAGACTAGCTGGTTCAGAATTGCAAGCTTCGATCAAGGTCCTCAACGTGACTTCCTGCTGAATCTGCAAAAGGGGTAGGCATCAAATAGTTTCTTTTTCTCTCCTTCTTCGTGCTGTACATATCTATTTATATATGGGTGGTGCTATATACAGAGTCATAACGCGTGCATCGAAAGGGTTTTATGTGGGATGCTAACCTTTTCTCCTTTTTCTTTCGTTAGGACCCTTGTGTTGATTGAGGGAAACGCCAGCCTGCGGGAGTGGGAGGATGCCGAGGGCAAGAAGCAGAACACCCTGAACATTGTTCAACGTAAGCAGCCCATCCGGAGTAGGCCCAATCCATTGGAACAAGCTAACCTTGTCTCTATCTACTATTCAGGTAGCATCGAGGTCCTCAAGCGCCCAAACATCCCCACCGAGAATGAGTCTGCCTAAACTCTCTCGACCGTAGGTGAACTGCAATGGGAGAATCACGTATAAACTTGATGGTTAGATGTTCGGAAATTGAGGCTTTCTTTGTTCCTTCATATGGGTTGGTCGGCGAAACCGGACTCAGCTTGGCCATTATGTGTTCTAATAATTTTTTTTGGATCCAATGGCTTCTGTATGGTAGTTGTACAACTATATCCTTGAATACTAGAGCTCTTTCAGCTTGCTGTTTCGTGGCTCTTATGGGATAATCTCAGAATGGATTTGACATGTCCGGTGTGTGCTGGTCTGTAATGGTCTGCAGGCCGGTCATACTGTGTTTGTTACTTATAACAGATCACATACCAGACCAGTCAGGTTACCTAGTTGCATTCAGACCCTCGTGCCTGATAAAGGTGATTAGATCTAGCACATCGGGATATCTAACTATTGGAGATAATACACTCAATGCAAATTGAGCGAGTGGCTTCCCTCCCGACATCATCTTTGCAACTCGCTCTCCTGGCTGATGTCGCGCTTCACCTGGATAAAGCCCTCCTTGCCTGGCATATATGTAAAATCGTTACTTCCCCGACTTTGGCTGGAGCCCGCCCAGGCGTTAGCGGAAACTGTATTTGACGGGGCAGAGGGATTTGGGAAGGATATGATCCTCGCGCGATTAGAACTGGACGGACGGCCAAGGGAGCGATTCAAAAAAGACCAAGGATGTTTAAGCCACGAGACACTTTGTTCACGCTGGGGTTCCGGCGAAGATACGGCGCCCTTTTCCATGTCCCGAAAACTCCTGTCGTTCGCAGTGGTGGGGTTTCCCGCATAGGTTCTGAGACCATAATTAGTAGAGGTCTCGTTGGAGCTGGGCACGACCGATCCTTACCCTACTGTGGAATTCCATGACTTCTGAAACAGTAGCCTAACTCGGCTGCTCATGGGACCTGGACCATTCGAGCGAGGGCCATCTACTGAAGAGCCGTGCGTGCCGGTAAAGGAATGATCCAGGCGTAGAAAGCGGCGATACATTCGAGAAGCGTCTCTGCCGCACCCGAAGAAGATGAAAAACATAACTCCAGAAATAATTGGGAACCAGCGATCGAAAAAGGCATTACCATGGGAAGGTAGCTTTGGGATTTCATCCCAGTGTGGTCCGTGGGCCACCTTCCATGAGTAAGAATGCCACGGCAGTGAAAGATCTATGTTCTTGTAGACAACAAAGATCTGAACCGGTATGATAGCCAGGAGCATAACGAAGGAAAGGACGAAAAGCCTCATGAACCGAGACTTGTTCAAGTTGCTATTTGATGACTGCAGGATGTCACCAAATTGGCTTCGATATCTATGAAGACGGTAGAGCACAAGGCCTAATGGGTTGTTAGCTGACTGGACCACCAACAGACCAGCGACAAGCGGTATCATACTGCAATAATAACCAGCTATGAGGCAAATGACCAGGGGCCAGACCCACGCCAGTATGAGGCTCACCCAGCTTTCATCAAAGCTATTAACGCACCCTGAAATGCCAAACAGAATGTATCGGTTCGCCTGATAGAATATATGTGTAGCCATTGCCAGAGCCGGCACGATCACACAAAACAGCACTTCCATGCCAAAGTTCCACCACCGCTGCTGCTTGCTTGGGATCAGCATTGCCCGCCTAGTATCCATCACGCAGGCCAGACTGCGGAAGATGCACAGCAGATTCCCGGGCACGGCAACATAGCTAGCGATCATCACCTTGACTTCCACGTCACAAAGACCGAGACCGCTCCACCAGTTCTCCATATCGTCATTGGGCCAAATGAAAGCGTTGATGATGTTGAATAGGTTAAGACACAAGAACCAGCATATGAGGGAAATGACAGGGACGTTTCTGTTTTTCCAATGCAGCAACAACGGAGGGATGGTCAGCAGGATAGAGAGGATAGATAGCAATGGAACGATCACCGCCAGAGCATAAGTCATCTTGTAGATCTTGTAGATAGAACGACAATCTTGAGGTTCGAAGTAGATGAGACGTTGATATCAAGTAGGGGTTTTCGTAGTCGGGTGGTCCTATATTTGTAGAACTCGTTCTCACCCAGAAGGAAAGGATAATGAAGTATACTGAACAGGAACAGAAAAAGGGGTCCACCAACATCCTGTTGAGAAATGAAAGAGACACCGAAGGAGAAACACGACTATTGAGAGACCTTCGGAGCCAGGTGTCTTATTGGGATGAGGCACGAGAAGTGACTGGAGTCAGACGTTCCACACAGGTGCAGTTGAAACAACATTTGACTCTCGCAATCGCTTTTGGTATATCAAACAGGACACATGTGAAATAGAGTAGATCCAGAGCCAATCCCAATCCCTGGAGCCCGTTGAATCGGGTTGCCACCGAGCAGCCCAGTTTACATTTCTGTATTGGTGGATAGTTGTGGTATATACTTAGTCGTGGTACTAAGTATACCTATACTAAGTATACTACTCCGTATAAGTCCTCCGAATAGACTTGGGTTTGCGGATCTGCAGCCGGAAACTAGAGCGGCCCGTCCTTGAATTAGATTTATATTAATATAAGAAAAGTCAATAGCTAAACGAAGGGGTGAAAATGGATTCAATATAGAGCGATTGGTCTTTTGAATGTGGTACATACCAAGTGACATCATGACCATTCCCCATCGGGGTATCAATAGGAAGATAAATCAATAAGCATCAATAAGCCTCCAGTCCGGGATATTTAAGACAACGGACTATTTCTAAATTAGTATACGATTCAGATCATTTCATCCAATTTTTTCCTGGATTCGTTGGCATTGTGAGACGACTCTCTCTGCCTCGCTGAGAGAAGAAGACGGTAGACCCATGTGAGCTGATGAGTGACTAAAATCACTGTCAGTGTGATATTCTTGGAGGTGAAAGAGTATAGGTTACCTTGAATATATGAGTACTCCGTGCAACTGTTTCACACAAATACTACACTGTTGCAAGTCTTTTTTTTTTTTTTTTTCCCTGAAGAATTGGAAGAAGAAGTCAAAGACAGGAGAATGGAACGGTTACTGGAGGTTTTCTGTCCAATGACACTTCAAACTTACAGCCTGACCTCCATTTAAGGAGGGTAATACAAACAGTAACAGAAACCGTAAGCCGGCAGAAATTGGGAATGTCAGCATTCATTCATGAATGGATACCCAGGGCTCCAGGCTTCCAAGCTTCCCTGAATTAGGTAAAGATTGCATTTCACCTGCACTTGGAATTTGCAAGTGACCGTTACTTTGTACTGAACAATACATACAATGATACAAGAGATAGTTGGACGCGCTTCGCGCGTCCTCCCACATTTATTAGTGCTTTTTTAGAATTATTAGAATTATTAGAATTATTAGAATTCTTTAGATCATTTCAATTATTAGAATTATTAGAATTATTGAGATTATTTAGATTATTTAAATTATTTGAATTATTTAAACTATTTAGATTATTTAGATCATTTGAATTATTTAGATTATTTAAATTATTTAAATTATTTAGATTATTTAGATTATTTAAATCATTTAGATTATTTAAATCATATAAATTATTTAGATTATTTCAACTAATTTGAATTATTTAAAGTATTCCAATTTTTTAAAATATT
>ML739269.1:0-34085 GCA_009193565.1 Aspergillus coremiiformis | reverse complement strand
TGGTCATCTTACATTGAATTCGCCAGGCCCCGGAATCCGCTGCGGATGAGAACACCGGATGAACTGGAAAATGATGTTCGGGACTTCTATCGTCGGGTTGGCCTCGAGGATGTGGTCGACCTGGATTTGCTCTTGAAAGGAGCTCGCCTAGCACAGGAGGATGACGATGTCAATCTCATTGATCTGACGCCAGCCGAACTGAAAGCGATAAAACACGAACCGGGACTACTGCAGCAAAGTAAAGCCCTCAAGGTGACCATCCTGACCACCGCCTGTGCAGCGATTACCCAGTAAGTACGCCAGCCGGAAAGGAAGCCATCCAGTTTCGAAGGTGCGGTAAACTAATTCCTGCAGAGGTTGGCAGCAGTCCACTATCAATGCCAGCTCGTCTGGTTGGAAGCATGCCTTAAATCCGACGGGCAAAGACGATTACTGGACAACTCATGCCTTTTTAGCCGGCTTCATTGATGCTGCGCCATGGTTATCGGGCAGTATGATGTTAGGGGCCCCCATGGATGCCAAGATGAACACAGCTGACCGAGGTAACCTGCAGTGGAACATGGTTGAGTGATCCTCTCCAAGAATGGAAGTATGGGAGACGACCAGCACTGTTCATATCAGCCGTCTTTTGTGCTGCTTGTGTGCTTGGTAAATAGAATCCGACGGTGGCCTCCTTCGGTCGATTCTGACTCCGGATTCGACAGGTACCGCTCGCTGTAATACATGGCAGCAACTCCTCGCCTGCCGGGTGATACTAGGTATTGGGGTAAGTCATTGGTTCTTGTCCTTGTCCTTGTCCATCGTGGGCAAAGGCTTACTGGAGGTGATCAATCAACCAGATCGGCGCAAAGGCTTCAATCGCCCCCGTCTTTGCTGCAGAGGTAGCGGTTGATCATCTTCGAGGACGATTATTGATGATGTGGCAATTGTTCGATACATGGTACGGATCTGGGCTTGTCTTGTTCAGTTTCTTCTTCATGCCGTCGCTGACACTCCTCATGATGCAGTGGAATATTTATTGGCTTTGCCTGCGATTGGATTGTGGATCGCCAGTGGAGGGTGCTTTTGGGGACAGCATCTATTCCCGCCCTCATCCTCCTCTTTCTCGTCTTCTTATGCCCGGAGTCTCCTCGCTTTCTGATTCGCCGCGGCGATTACAGACAGGCGTTTGTGAGTCTGCGGCAGCTACGAGGGACGGATATCAAAGCCGCGAGAGACCTATATTATATCCATAGCCAACTGCAAATCGAAACGGAGATGTGGGAGACAGACGCACTAGACTGCTGGTACAAGGAAGAGATATATCAAAAGCGAATCAAAGAGATTACCTTTCCAAAGCGTCTTTGGAAGCTGTTTAGTCACCCACGAAACCGAAGAGCATGTTTGGCTGCCTTCCTGGTGATGGCGTCGCAGCAACTTTGTGGTGTAAGTCATTTCTCTCGAGCCCGCGAATTTGCTGAGCCTGGAGATATTTGTCTGATAATTGCTGGGTTAGATCAACATTCTTTCCTTTTACTCGACCCGACTATTCAAAGGCGCTACGATGCACGACGACCATTCAAGCAAGAACAACCCGTTGGAGGATGCAAAAGTAACGTGGCTCAACGTTGGTAATTGGCGATATCTTCTTCATCTCAGTAGATGCCAGTAGAAAAGTGACTAAACAAGATTAGGATTCGGTTTGGCAAACTTCCTCTTCACGATTCCTGCCTATCGATACATCGACTGGCGCGGACGTCGAGTCCTGCTCCTGATCTCGCTCGCAGGAATGTTCTTCAGCCTACTTGCCATTGGCCTTTTCTTCCGAATCGAGGCCGGTCCGGTCAGACTGGCTCTTGTGTCAGCATTTACCATTGGCTTGTTCACGTTCTTTTATGGTGTCGGTGCTGGACCAGTTCCATTCACCCTCAGTGCCGAAGTCTTTCCACTTGCGTTTCGTGGTGTGTATGGGTCATTTATTGTCAAGCCGAAGGCCCGACAGCTTAAGACTCCGGGATAAGGATACTAATTCTGCTTTTCTTAGAGGTCGGCATGAGTTTCAGCGTCATGGTAAACTTCCTGGGCCTTGGGCTCCTCGTCCTGTTTGTGCCCAAATTGACCGACGCTCTGGGAAATTATGGTGAATCCAACCTCTGCCTTTTGTTCACGTAGGTTCCTCTGATGCTTGCAATATTGCCTCCCACTCAACGTGCCATAGGGGACTGAATGCATTAGCTTTTATTCTCGTCTTTCTGTTCGTAAGTGCTCCGCCGTCTGCGGGCAACTTAAACAGGTCCTAACCCTAATTGTAGGTCCCCAGTGGTACTGAAAAAGTTGGGTTGGAAGAGATGAACCATATATGTATGCCCTCGTCTTCCCCAGGCTTTCTAGGTTACTAGACTAATTTTGATGACAGTCAACACGAAAACGTCCGACCACGTTAGGGAGCATGTTGCTAGCCTTCGAGGGCCGTATGGCCGACGGCGGCGAGATGACCGGTCAATTCCTCTGTCCCCTTTGGCGGGTCGTGTTTAAAGGATAATGGACAATCTAATTCTTTCGTGAGACGGAGTAGTCGTAGAAATCCTCCTATCATGTTGTCCACACCATTTTGTCTATCCCTCCTCATAGAGTCACACAGGACTTTTCTGATGTCTGCACTGGGGTTCTTAACAGCCCAATTCTCTGTCGTAGCCGCGCAGATATTATATCGAACCCAGGATTTCCCTCCCCATAGCAGCTGAAGTGCACAGCAGCTTTGGGAATACCATACCTCACTCGTTGCCTGATCATCAATGTAACCAAATTAACTCTATTAGCAATAGTTATTCGGCGCATGAGTTTGACCGAGGTAATTAACCAAGGACTCGAGACTCTCCGGGAAAGAACAAATCAACGGATTGATTCTCTTGGTGGCTGATGCCGTTGCCTAACGATTGTTTCCCTTCTTAAGCTGCGCCTAGTTCCTCTTCCCTTTCTCATCGCCCTCAATAAAACCACCCATAGCCCTTCTGCCGACACACATGTACTGCACTGACTCATGGTGTATATCTCTATTTCACAGTCAGCGACGGCTTAATCACTTTTTAGATGTCATGTTAATAAATGTATGCCTTTTAACGTTAGACGCTCAAAGGGACTCATTTCGACTGAAGCCCAGCCGTTCGTCCGAGCGTCGCTCACAACCTCGACGCTACGTTAATTGGACCCTGTGTCCAATATGAGTTGTCACGATCTATTAGACACTACTGCTCCTGCTATAGGAAAGTCGGATGGCGAAATAAAAGCCACTCCAAATGCAACCAGTGACGGATCGAATGACCTGCACAAGACGCTCAAGTCGTTCCATATCGGTCAGGATAATAACATCCCATGTCGATCTGATTCCGATACAAATTCTTCGTTCAGCGGCAGTCCTACCGCAACAGACTCGAGACCGCGTTATAGTCCAGGTATAAATGGCGATGGGCCACCCCCTCGTCACCCTGATCACCGTCTTGTCGTCCACCATCATGGCATCTGCAGCAGTCCTACCAAGTTAGTAGAAAGAAAGACCTTCCAGAATCGGTATTATATGAGTCCTCTCTCTAACATCGCCCATCCTTCACGATGCAGAGCACCAGAAAATCGCCCCATGTTCGATAGCGATCTCCTTTCCTCGGATCCTTCCTCACCTGTTGCATGTCCTACAGACCGGCGACTGTCCGTTGAACAGGAGTCGTTCATGTTAGAGCTCTCTCGTGCAATACAGAATAAAACACACCGAAGAGGCAACCCATCCGAAAAGTTCATCACACGGAACAGCTTGGCAGGCATCTGGAACCAAAGCTGTCTGGAAAGGTTTCTAGATATGATGAGACCCGGATTCGATCATACCATGATAGATCGCATCCGAGAAGACTTTCTACAGACACTATCGATCTTAGTTGATATTGGCTGGCAGGAGTGGTGGAGGTTCGGGGCGATCTTCCTCAATCATAAGGACGCAAATCACGAAGGCGATCGTTCAGACCGTATGATCCCAACGTATGTACTAGCCACTTTGGAAGATAATTCATTTTTAGGGTCACCGTGGGCGGAGAAATTCCTCAACAACCGATCCATCTTTTGTCCGATTAACATCCAGGAGGGAAAGAGCTTGGTCCTTTCGAAAGAATGGAAACTGCCTTTTATCAACGAGGAATCCATCATCATTGGGAACGGTGCATATGGTAAGGTCACCAAGGAAATTATTGGAAGTGGACATTATCGATCCCAGCACGAACATTATTTGCCTGGGGTTCCATACAGTGTCAGTTCTCACACCCCCATTCCTTTTTGACATGGAAAGTGCAGGAGCTGATCAAGCGTACACCTTGTAGAAAGATCTTCCAGTGGCTCGAAAGAGTTTCGAGGCTAAGGGTGACTTCGGCTCCGAAACGAAAAACCTCGACATCCTTCGCTCTAGTCTTTCAAAGCATGATCGTATCGTTCCATTTATAGCCACTGTGACCATTGGTAATGAATTCAATATCCTCTCTCCGTTGGCAGACATGAACCTGGATGAATACCTCAGTGAGGGCCACCAGCGATCCCCGGACTTCACGGTACGGGACCTGATGGAAGAGGCCGCGCATCTCGCCGGGGCACTGACATTTCTCCATCAAGGGCTGGACAGCCATCCGCCAGGTCTTCGCTGCTGCCATATGGACCTAAAGCCCAAGAATATACTCGTGTTTCAGGGGCATGGCTCGAACTTTCCCAAGGTGGGAAAGTGGAAGATCTCTGATTTTGGGATCTCGATGATCTCACCGGAGAAGACTGGCACCACTGTCACGGAATTCATGGACACCTTCGTTCAGCAAAAGAAACCACCACCGCCTCCGGCAACATATCGACCACCGGACGGAGCCGATCATGGCCTCAAGAGTGATATTTGGTCTTTGGGATGTATCATGACCCGAGTCCTTGCGCTCGGGCTGGAAGGAGTGGACGGGATGAGAAGGCTCGATCAACTGCGCGGTACAAAGGTAGATGGAGTATCTGACTACCAAGATGACTATTTTTACCGAGGCTCACCACCGAAGCTGAATCCACACGTGCAGAAATGGCTCTGTAAATTGCCTCGCAGTCATCATAATTACCATCCAGAGTTTTTAGAAGGCTGCAAGTCGTTGATCCTTTCCATGCTTGCAATCATCCAAGATGACAGGCCGAGTGCAAGGGAGGTTCAAGAACGACTTCATCCACTGGTCAACATTGCTCACCCGATTGTTGTTAGTCCGCCCAGTACAGGCGCCAGTGTGTGCCGTACCGAATCAGTTGGTAGTGGATCGCATTATACCCGGTCTAGCAGTACGGGAATCCCGGGAGGGGATGACTACCTGGGTCACTTACTTGCGGTGATACAAGGTCGCTGCCATATCGATCAGAAATTTAAAGATAACGGCGAGCGACTGCTTGTATACACGGTTCAGAAGGGCATTGGTAGTATTGAGGGCCTCTTCACTCAATGGCCGGGCCTCGATTGTGAGACTCCCGACTCTAAAGGAGACACACCCTTGAAGCTAGCTGCGGAGGGTGATAATCCGGAGATTCTCAAGGTACTCCTCAACGCTGGTACAAGAGTTGATGCCCCATCCCGAAGGGGACTTACACCACTCATGTCAGCATGCAGACACGGCCGTACGCCAATGGTCCAACTTCTCTTGGACAGTGGAGCGAATTGTCGGTACACTTCTCAGGATGGTTATACTAGCCTTCATTACGCAACATTTAGCAACAATGGAGCGGACGTCATTCGATGTCTCCGAGGACGGGTGTCCTTTAATATTCCCCGAGAAGGAAATAAGGACACTCCACTACTGACGCTGTTCAAGAACTATGTTGACCTGCCATCTTGGTGGGATAAGCTTGAAGCCCTATTAGACGGGTCTGCGGACATCGACATGGCCAATGCGGAAGGGGTTACGCCTTTCTCTTATGCGGAGCAGGAAGGTTATTGCAAGTTGGTCGAAAGACTACGGCTGAAGAGAGGCGCAGAGTATGAAGGCCCTCCTGATCACTCCCACCTGCCTTCAGAGAATATGACCAAGGTCCTCAACCGATCGGAGCAGCGTCGTCCCAGTCAGAACAGCGCCGGGTCATCAGCCAAGTCATTTTTTAGAGGTGCTCACCGCATCCTCACCTTGAGATCCTGAACATTGGATTCCGGTTTGATCTACTCTCTTGACGTTGGCTCTCTTTCGTCTGACTATTCCTTTGCCAGATTATGCGGAGTTTCCCTTCAAGTTCTCTGTATACACTTGTATACAGAATCACACGTAATAGGACAAGTCGTAGTGTCGGAGCAGTAATAATTTTGATAGTATAATGCTTGAACTGATCTGCTTCATCTATATCTCAGTATTCAGCGTATACTTAGTAGGACAGTGCTCACGAGGGAAATGATAATTGGTCAACTGATCCCGCATGCATCTAGTCCGATTCTCTTCATCCCTGATAAAGGGACGATGGAAACCACAAAGAAAAATCATAGTATACTACTCCGTACGGAGTATTTGATTCACATACTTGACTGTGATGATTAAGAAAAGCGAGCCGAAGGCGGTGGAACGGCGGTGTCCATATTGCCCGCAGTATCCCATCCAAAGACGCCATCCATGAAGTTCCCATACAATGGAACAACAAACAAGCAATCAACAACCCATCAATTATCCCCCCACAGAGTTGAACCAAATGTACGCCCACAATTCCCGTCCGCCCTGATTACCAGCCAAATCCCATGGCGACATCACCACCACAAACCCTCCCATTCCTGCAATTCCCCCCAGAAGTCCGCCTCGCAATCTACCAATACCTCATCCCCGACCTCCCCATCCACAACTTCGCCCTCCTCCGCGATCACTCGAAAACAATCCACCTCCGCCAAGATGGCACCCACTGCTGCCCCGCAATCCTGCGCGCAAACCACCAGATCCACTCCGAAGTCCTCCCAGAATGGTACGGCACAACCTCCTACGAAGTCGTCCTCGATACAAAATACATCCTCTTCTGCGGGAAAATCATCCCCCCCTACACCCCGCTCCCCTCCACCATCCACTGGGTCCAATCCATGCACCTCACCCTCGCGATCCAGGGTACACCGCGTCATATCCACAGCCCGTCTACACTTGAACATCTCCTGGGTTTCCAGGATCGATTGACCACGCTTGCGACCGCGTTGGCTGATCGGCGTCTTGGTCTTCGGCGACTGACTCGCTTGCACATGGATATCGGGGTGAATATTCCGCTCCTGTTGAGTTTGAGTAAGACGCCGAGTGAGTTGTTGGAGCTTTTGGATTGGAATCTGTTGCCGTTGCGGGAGAGGGTGAGGGATGTCAGGGTTGTGGGTTGGGAGCTGCGGGAGCAGAGTTATGGGATTCAGAGTGAGGAGTTTGTCCGCTCCTATGCTTCGTTGAGGTCTATTATGTGTGCTTTTTTACGGGATATGAGGGCTGATATGCTGCGGTTGGAGGCGGATGGCTGAGCGTTTCGTTTCCCATGTCTGGCATTATCAATCGCGGAAGATTCCCTTAGGACCTGTACTCCGTGGAGAATGTTTACGTCGGAAGTTTCTAGGGATTCGCAGGGAGAAAAGATCTGGACCGGGACTTTTAATGTTACATATTATTATATTTCATGTCCTCAATATTTGCAGACTGGTATCATATTCGTTACATGACCTCACCAGTTAGAAGAACCCGACCGATTTTCAAGCAGAGCGGAATCTATGCCCGGCTGAGGCTCTCCCCCTCCTCGGCCTTTTGCAAACCGTACTTCTTGAGACTAGAATGGCTGTTAGCATCATCGAACTAGATGCATGGGAGCGAAGCGGAGCTTACCGGATGGAGCTGATGGCAATGAAGCCGGTGGTGTCGGTGGGCTCGAAGTCCTCGAGGGAGTCCATGGAGGCCTCCTCGGCATCGTACAGCTTCTCGGTGCTGCTGGAACGACCCAGAATGTACGAGTTACCCTTGTAGAGGCGGACACGGACCTCGCCGTTGACACGCTTCTGACTGAACTTCAGACTGTTCTCGATGAATTCACGCTCGGGGCTGAAGTAGTAGCCGTTGTAAAGGAGGATGGACCAGTTGTGGGTCACAAACTGATCACGCAGGGAGCGGACCTGGCCGTCCAAGACGAGACCTATGAGCAGAGTGAGCAATGGGTTCCTGATGCCGTACGAGGCGGATGAAAGCAGGACCGCCTACCTTCGAGGTCGAGATGGGCGGCACGGAGGATAGTCATCGCGGGAGCTGGAAGATAGTTAGCCGGAGAATCGAGATTTCGACATGGAACGGGGCAATGCGTACAATCGTAGCAGCCACGGCTCTTGAGACCGATGAAGCGGTTCTCCACAATATCAATCCGGCCGACACCGTGAGTGTAACCGAGCTTGTTGAGAGCGTTGAACAACTCCACCGAGTCAGTGTAGGTCTGCTCGGGCGTGACGAGCTTAGTGGGGACACCCTGTTCGAAGTGGAGGGTAATGTCGGTAGGCTCGTTGGGGGCGTTCAGGGGGTCGGCGGTCATGGTCCACATGTCCGCGGGAGGGGTGTGGTTGGGGTCCTCCAGGACGCCGGCCTCGTAACTGCAGTGGGCGGAGTTGGCGTCCATGGACCAGGGCTTGGCCTTGGTGGAGGTAACGGGGATACCAGTCTGGGCGGCGTAGTCGAGGAGGTCGTTACGGCCCGCAAAGCGCTTGAAGAACTTGGGATCCCGCCAAGGAGCGATGATCTTGATCGAGGGCTGGATGGCATAGAAGGCCAATTCGAAACGGACTTGGTCGTTACCCTTGCCGGTAGCACCGTGGCTAACGAACTGGCAGCCTTCCCGCTGGGCAACACGCATCTGGGCACGAGCGATCACCGGGCGGGCCAAGCTGGTTCCGAGGAGATAGCGACCCTCATAGATGGCATTGCACTCTGTGTTCCTCGTTATTCAACTACTTGCAACGACAGATGACATGGTCGGCTTACGAATGGCAGGGAAGCAGAGCTCCTCGACGAACTCCCGGCGAAGATCCTCAATCACCATCTTCTTGGCACCGATCTTGAGGGCTTTTTGCTCAACGGCAGCCCAATCTTCCTCCTGACCGACATTGCCGAGGAAGCAGACGACCTCGTAGCCCTCCTCTGTTGTTCATCGTTAGCGGCGGGCAACGAGCAACGGGAATTGGAAGGATATACCGATCAACCAGCGAAGGATGCAGCTGGTATCCAGGCCGCCTGTTCAAAGTTACCGTTAACGACCTCATTCTCAACTCCATTATTCTGCCATTGCGGGGAGTAGTATACCAGAGTAGGCAAGACAGACACGGGGCTTCTCGGTAGCCATTGCGAATGAAAGAAGAGTGGGTGAAAGGGAATGTATTGAGTGTTTGCCTCTCTTTCTTTCTTTCTTTTTGTTTTTTTAGTTTGATTCGGAGTAAAAAGAAGGAGAGAAAGTTGTGGTCAACAATCAAATAATGGAAGAGTCACGGGCGGGTTGAGTCATCTGACTGGGGCAAGTTGATTATCGGCGGGGCTACTCCGGATCGGGATTAATTTGTTCGTCCATTGGTTGCGGATATTATGTAACAGTAACCGATTGCAACAGCCAATCACTGGTGGCTGATAAGATGGCCGGAACAATCAAGTCACGTGAGTAGGCATATACCCCGCATTGCCTTTTGAGGATTCCCTTATGTAATCCAATGCATAAGTTATGCAGTCGAGCCCTAGTTATCCCATTGGGAACACTTTCATCATGAAAAGCTGCTGTCATCTCCAGTTAACCCTCCTCTCTTCATGTTGTTGTGGTTGTAATGTGGTCTTACACTCAGGACAGGAATATATATAGTTCTTTGGTGCCATAAAAAATGTTATAGCAGTGAATCTGTTCCATTTTTTGAATAATTGGACAGAAATTGCTGAACCACCACAGTTACTCATCCCGAAGTTTTTCTTCCCAAGCAATCCCTGGTAACAGATAATAATGGAGCCCAGTCAACACAGTGATTACCCCGATTCCTGCATAAGATAACTGTGTGGAGTGGCACTTCACCACCGGTGAATGCGATAGACGACGCTGAGTCGCTGACTACAGGGAGGAGACAGCAAGCTAATCAACTCAGTCGGCGCAACTACCGAGAAGTGAGAAGATTTCACCAGGACAAGTCGCAATCGTACTTAAACTGGTGGGGAAACCCATTTAGCTCTAGATATCGTCTCTGCTTGACTCCGCACAACAGATTTCTTCCATCCCACATCAAAAATGACACTCCCCAAGCGTCCACATATCATCTTTGGTACCGCGTCCTTTGGCACCGGGTCGCCTCTAGCCAAGATTCAGGATGAACAAACGGCTCGGGCCTACCCCGTGGGGTCTCCAGGGACGGCAGAGCTACTCCTTGGTGAGCTACAGGTTACTACCTGGGCGACCGTGTCCACTAAAGTCCATTCCTGGGAGCCCGGATCTCATCGGCAGGACCAATCCAGAAGAGTGTAGCGGAGTCTCTTGCCGCACTCCAGATCGACAAAGTGGACATCATGTATCTGCATTCGCCGGACCGCCTTACACCGTTCAAGGAAACGTGTCGGGCCATGGATGCCGAATACCGACGGGGGAAGTTCTCTCGGTTTGGCATCAGCAACTAGGCGGACGAAGTAGAGGTGATTCTGATGATCTGCGAAAAGAACGGCTTCGTCAAGCCGACTGTGTACCAAAGTCGATATAATGCGATCATCCGATCGGAGGACACATTTATTTCCTCTCCTCCGACGCCATGGGATCAGCTTCTATGCATATAGGCGTGGTCCTTCCTGTGGATCGCTCAGAGACGCATCCTAACCTTACCACCTTTGTATCGTCCGACCGCGGTCGGTTTGTTCACGGGAAAGGGCTCGCAAGACCCTCAACTGATTGGTTCACGATGGGACGGTCATGTAAGCCTACCGGCCTGTCTGAGATAACAAGTACCGCTAATCCGACACCATTTTACCCCCGTAGACTACATTGAGCAAGCTTTATCAGCATGCCTACTTCACGCCGGCGGTGCATGCTGCGGTTCAGAATGTGGCAAACGCCGCCGCAGTTGCCGGGCTTTGTGGACATGAAGTGGCATTGCGGTGGACGGTCTTCTATTCTGCCCTCAAGAAGGAATACGGAGATGCGGTGCTGATCGGTGCGTCGAGCGTGTCGCAATTGATCGAGAATTTGGAGCTCCTTACCACGCTTGAAGAGGAGATATTCCGCACCTCTTGCCATTCCCCATCCGTCGTGGATGTCTCTATTCTACAATCACCTCACTGACGAGCGTAGACTAAAGGGGAACGGGGACTCGTCTAGCGTTTGCGGGGACCGACGGTCATACTATGTCGTACTACTGCGGGCTATCCAAAGTCCATGAGCATGAGAGGTTTACTGTTATCATCACTATAAGATTACATGCGCCTATGGCGTGATTAGCCCTTGCAGACGTTACATTTATAAAGTGGGCTTGATTGCAACACCAATCAGAGTAACCTAGGGCTACCCACAACCATGACAAGAACCAACTTGAATAGATGAAAGTCAGTCTGATTGGTTCTCTTGACCGGGAGATCGTTTCTTGGTTGGGTCGGACCGATAAGTTTATTAATCTCAATACTCCGTGCAATGGATATTCATCTGGCCAAGAGTGGGTCAGTCTGATATGTGTTCGGGATCCGATATGTCTGTGCAGTATGTCCCTGGTGGACAACCTGGGAAACAAGCACCGTTAATGTGCTCCACCGGCCTGAAGACTTCAACTCCATTTAGCTACGTTATCTAACAGGGGGGAAAGCAGCGAATGGCAGCACTGAAGATACGAACCCTGATTTGACATGCCATGCCATGTCTAATCTGACAGCGCCTGGCCCGGTGGCTACAATCGGGAGATTGTCTTCGACAGAGTCCTTTCACTGGCCTAGACGATGGACCTGCAGATTGACAGGGTTCAATGCTTAGCCTCACCAGGGTATTACTACACGGAGTCTTGAATTGGAAACGGGATCTCTGTATTCCCGATATTTCGTGAGAATCCTGTTGATAGAGGCATGGTCTCCAAGGCATCCCACCCTGCAGATACGCTGAAAGCCCCGAGACCATCCACAACGACTGATCCATATTCGCTCCGCATTAAGTCGTCTACTGAGTATGTTGATTAACCTCGCAGTTTGGCCCGTCGGAATCCGATGCGGGGATTAATCTTTGCGTCCGTTGGTTCCTATTTTTGCTACTATCACAACAACTTACCCCCATGGCATCATCTGCTGAGGATAAGACCTCATGATGTGATTTTCACCAGCCTCGGGGGGGGGAGAGAGGGAAGTATGATGGAAAAAACGGCTTAAATACCACATCCCTCCCCTCTATCAGTCTCATTTTCAATCACCAAGCTTCCATTGCCTCTTCCGTTGCCTCGAACATCCCACAGCCACACACTCAACCTACCCTTCAGTCAAGATGAAGTTCACCAGCGTTTTTGCTACCGCAGTCCTTGCCGGCACCGCTTTGGCGGCCCCCGAGCGTGGACTCGCAGCCCGTGTCAAAGCTCGCGCTGCGAACGCCCGTGGCTCTCGTCCCCTAGAAATGGCCGAGAAACCCGCCGACGCCACCAACAAGACCAACGCAGAGTACAGCAACAACTGGTCCGGCGCCGTCCTGCAGAACCCCCCCTCCCCGGCTGCCACCTACACAGCCGTGACGGGTACCTTCACCGTCCCCGAGCCCACAGGCACCGGGTTCGGCAGCTCTTCTGCGTCGGCGTGGGTCGGCATCGACGGCGACACCTACAGTGCCGCTATCCTGCAGACGGGCGTCGACTTCACCGTGACCAACGGCCAGGCCTCCTTCGACGCTTGGTACGAGTGGTACCCCGAGTTTTCCTACGACTTCAACGGAATCGACATCTCCGCGGGTGATGTGATCGTCAGCATCGTCGAGTCCGACTCCCCCAGCACCGGAACTGCCACCATCGAGAACCGCAGCACCGGCCAGAAGGTGTCCACGCGGGTCAGCGCCCCGGACTCCTCGTCTCATCTGGGTGGTCAGAATGCGGAGTGGATTGTCGAAGGTAATGTTGTCGTCCCTGTGTGGGCTGGATTGACGGGCTGACGAATTCAGATTTCGAGCAGAATGGTTCCTTGGTGAACCTGGTTGATTTTGGCACCGTTGTTTTCACCGGTGCGGAGGCAAAGACCGCTAACCATCAGACCGTCGGCCTTTCTGGTGCTACCGTCATTGACCTTTTGCAAGGCAACCAGGTCGTGACCGATGTCACCATCGACAGCGACTCCTCGGTTACGGTCAAGTACGTTTAAACGTTGGACGAGTTTGAGCCCATGCTCGTAGTTGGAAGGGGTCCTTCTTGGAAGGGTGAAGAGGCAGGAATAGGATTCACCAATATACTAAGTTCTGAATATCCGTTATCCACAGACTGTGGCATCTAGTATCTTGTGCATAGATCTTCGCCACTAATATAATTCACATGTCTGTTCTGGCTCCCTTGTCCCGGAGAGTCTTCTTATCAAGCCGTTCCAGTGTAAAGCAAGTGGGGAGAAAGCGATCAATATCAATTTGCTTCACAACCTTCCATCTGGTAGAGAAATATAAAGGGCTTACAGCCTCAGCGGTGTTAGGATTTAGGTCAGCGGTGGTAGAGAATCTTGGCAAAAAGTTCTAGCACCGCTGACCTAAATCCTAACACCGCTGAGCTGTGTCCCTGAGGGTTTCGCCGTTCCGGGGTTCTGCCACCGCTGACCTAAAATCCTAACACCGCTGAGCTGTGTCCCTGAGGGTTTCGCCGTTCCGGGGTTCTGCCACCGCTGACCTAAAATCCTACCACCGCTGAGCTGTGTCCCTTAAGCCCCCACCCACTTTCTCGACTTCATAAACCCTCACCCTCTAGTACCCCCCAACCTACCGCTCACTGGCACCATGGAACGAGAGCGAGTCAAGCTTCCCGGCTTCGGCCAGCCGCTGAACGACAATCCCCCACTAACAGAACCAACCGGCCAACGGCGACGATTCCCGCATGGAATATGCGACTCCTGCAACAGCGTAGGCGTCTCAGCGAGGGAGCGTCGAATGCTAGATTTCATCAATCAGATAAGCGACAAGCCAGAGTGGGAGAGCAAGGTCTTCGATGAAGACATTACGAGCAAATGGAGAAGTGAAGCATGCGTACACAAAGAAGACCTAAACGATTCCTATCTCTCAACTGCGATGTTTGATTCCGTGGGTTTTTCCCCGATTGCTATGTCTCCGCAGGACTAACGGAGAAGTGTATTGCAGAGCTGCGCGACAAAGCGACGTATCTGAAAACGTCTCACATGGTATCCGTCTGGGACTGCGAGACCGCCGTCGTGAAATCGGACACGGCAGTCTCGTCGGCGCTAGCTGAGTCGCTGCGGAGACATGTACGCGGCTTGGAGGACGTCCCGGGGAAATTGAAAGACTGGCATCCGGGGTCCGATCTCCGTGTCTTGGATTTGCTGCATCCGTCCCTGTTTCCCTTGGTCCATGGTCGGTCTCGCGCGCTGCCTTATGGAACCGTGCCCCTTGGGGATTGTGCGCGGTTCTCGGGCGAGGGCGAGGTTGTCGTTCCTGAGTTTCGTCTTCATGGGATGAGGCGTTCTGTTTCCGATACGCTTCCCGAATGGGGGGATTTCCAATGGCTTCCTTCTGATGTTGAATTTGCGGGGGATGGTCGGGTGAAAATTGTTAGCTATGTTAATAACTTGCACCCCCGAGACCACGGAGAGCTGTATGGTACTCTCGAAGAATTCGTTGCGGCTGCCGTTCCGCTTTGGAATGAATGTCTCTCCTGGGATGAGCCCCGGCTGAGGATCGAATTCAGCGGGGACTCGGACGACGATTTTATCATCCCTGATGGAAGAACCTTCACTCCCGGAGAGCATGAGGTGGACTCGGCAGAACAGGTCCGGCCTTATACGTTCCAAGAAGCCACAGCGGACGATGATATTCGTTGGACCGACGGCTTCGATGACTGGGTCCGGGACAATCGAGTCTTCGTCCAGAGAGAGCCAGAGGCCTTCCGGTCTCGGCAGTATTGGGAGGACCGCGATGAGCATCGTCCGGTGGATCTGCAAAAGCAGTTCTCAACGTCCGGACTCCAGGTCATATTCAAACTCGCCAATATCCATCTGACCCCCGAAAAGCCCAGCTACGATGGCGGCACCTGGCACATCGAAGGAGCGATGAACGAACACATCGTAGCCACAGCTCTATACTACTACGACGAGCACAACATAACGCCCAGCCACCTCGAGTTCCGCCAATCTCTAGACAGCGAGGAATTCATGATGCGAACAGAGCAGGTAACGCACCCCGATTCCAGTCCAGGCTAACGGTACAGACACTGATAGAACGCGAGCAGTACGAATACCACGCGACGGAACACTTCTACGGGATCGAAAACCACGAGTCGGCAATACAGAAACTGGGCAGCGTTTGGACCCGACCCGGTCGGTTCCTGGCTTTTGCAAACGTCCTTCAACACCGAGTCCAGCCCTTTCAGCTCGCGGACGCCACCGCGCCGGGCCATCGGAAGATCCTGGCGATGTTCTTGGTGGACCCGTATATACGCGTTCTCTCGACGGCGAACGTGCCTCCGCAGCGAAAGGACTGGTGGGCGGATGAGGTTCGAAAGGTGCCGCCGTTTCACGCGCTGCCCTTGGAGGTCTTCCGCATGATCGTGCAGCAGGTCACTGGCTTTCCTTTTAGTTGGGAGGAGGCAATCGAAGTGAGAGAAGCACTCATGGAAGAGCGAGGAGCGTTGATCGAGCACACCAATGATGAAATGGAAGATGTATGTCGTGTCCTGAACCGCACTGATTAGACCGCTAACATGCTTCAGAACACGTTCAATTTCTGCGAACATTAGGGGATGGGAGAAGTAGGAGATTACGATTGTTGCAGTACAGCATAGTCTCTCCCATTTTTATTTTTATTTTTTCCGATTTTCCCACGTCAGTGGCGGTGCATCGCCATTCTCTAGTTGAGTTATAGCATAACCCTAATATACGAGGTGGTCACAAAGAAATCCAATGAAAACACTTGAATTGGTGGTGGCGCAATGGACGTTACTTTCCCGTTGTATCTAGACATCTCTTAAAATAAGCATCGCCGTTAGGAATCCACTAGGCCTTTTCCCTGAAGCATTGGGCAGAGCGCTTGAGCCTTGCACCTGCAGGATTCGGGCGATTAAACATGGCCCACAGTCGTCTGTTGAAATACAGAAGAAGCATCGAAATCTAGTCAATCAATCCGACCGTCCTTGTTAATTTTCCAAAGATACCCTACATACATTTCAACCTCCTCCGAAATGGTCTCACTCGATCCGTTCGACGGCCAAACCCAGGGAATTCGCAAAGAACGCACTGCGGACAATAGATACAACGTCTGGAAAGAGACGGTCCACGTTCAGGAAGACTTGCAGGAGGTCGATGTAGCGTTGTTACCTAGGACTTCCAGCGCTGAACCGAATCTCAAGCAAACAGCACCGCGAAAGCAGTTTCTCTCGTTTGACACATGGTCCTGGGAGATCCTCTCGGTGATATTCAGCATCCTGTGCTTTATTGCCATTCTCGTCATCCTGTTCATATACGACGGGAGAGCGTCGCCGGCCTTGCCGCATGGAATCAGGCTGAACACAGTCGTCTCCGTGTTGGCGACGGGGAGCAAATCGGTCTTGATCTTCATCGTGAGCGCAGCGATCGGCCAGCTGAAGTGGATTTGGTTCCGAAAGCGTAATCAGCTATTCGATATCCAGTTATTTGACGACGCCAGTCGCGGCCCTTGGGGGTCATTGATTCTTTTATTCAAGCGTAGAACATGGTCCTTGGTGTCTCTGGGGGCTCTTGTCACTGTTCTCGCCACGGCATTCGATCCATTCATGCAACAGGTACTGAGTTATCCTATGAGGCAGGTGCAAACTCCGTCGGAGATGGCAGCTGTGCAGCAATGCTCGGGTTATTCGGCGAACGCTGGCGATGATTTCACGATGCGGAGAGCCGTCAATGCGGGATACTGGACAAGCGATTTTGCGATGAACCCCGTCTGCGAGTCTGGGGATTGCACTTGGCCGGATTTCAAGTCCGTGGGTTTCTGTAGTCGATGTGAGGATATCACATCGACTGCCACGCTACAGGGCTGTACTGACGTTCCCTTCGACCCCAATATCAACACCACCCAATACACCAGATGTGAGGTTATTCTTCCGCAAGGTACCGCTGGAAACGTACCGATCACTGTTACTGTACTCCCATCCGGTCACTACGCAATGGGGGTCCCCAACGACGCGATATGGACGGTCAATTCGCTTGGAAACGTAGCCCACCACAAGGCAACATACGGCGGGATTGAAAATCCTCTGTATGTTCTGGCTCACGCCAACCTGGATCTTCCGACCACAAGCGACGTCAACTCTCATCCTGAGAAGGGTCTACGGATCAACAAAGTCACGCAATGCGCCATATCGCTCTGTGCAAGAAACTACCGAATCTCAGTACGCAGAGGCACACCCTTAATCAACGTGACCTCAACAGACTACGGTAAAGTGGTACCTTCATCGGATACCAGCGAAGAAATGTGCTGGCTCTCAGGGGCTCCTTCGCTCAAACCAGTTCGCGAAAACCCTGCCAACCACACGCAGTTCGCAGTCTGCAACGCCACGGATCTCAGGGCCAGTATAGCTCCCGCGACTCTGATCGGGAAATTCTACTATCAGTGGACATTCTCCCCGGCGGAATTTCGATCCCCCGGTGCCTTACCCTGGAGCTTGACCAGTGTAGGCAAAACCGCGGATGACAAGGTGACTGTCGCGGACGATTTTCACAACGTCCTGAATACCACGCTGGATACCGTCATGCAGAATATTGCGGCTTCTTTAACGAAGCACGGTCGTGATGGGAGCAGTGATATCGTCCATGGGACTGTGTCTGTCAGCGAGGTGTATGTTGCTGTTAATTGGCGATGGGTTTCACTACCTCTGGCGATTCTTTTATTGACTGTTTTATTCTTTGTGCTCACCCTCTTGGCCGACAAGAAGAATGGCAGGGGATTGTGGAAGTCGTCGGTCTTGCCTGTTCTGTATCATGGATTGGATGGCCGGGCTTTGTCGGACGTTGACGAATATGCGACGATTAGTTACATGGAGGAGTATGCACGGGCGATGGAGGTGGAGCTGCAGCTTTCTGATTCGAACAGACGATTGATACTCAAATGACCAGATGGCTTGTCGATTTCGTATCCAGTGAGTCTTTGCGGGTGGAATTCCATAACTCGATCATCGGTCAGCTTTCTCACTAGGTTGCTACAGCTTTGAGAGTTGGATTTGAACGAGAGAAAGGGACAGTTCAGAGTGATAGATTTCAGCTTTAGCCGCTAGCCTTCATAATGATTTAGAATGATTCCATGATATCGACTCATTGCCTCTTGCGATGGCCATGAACCCCTACAATCAGTATCGTGTGTCATTTCAATATCAGACTCCAAGCATCCTGGTCTTCAATGCAACTCTGAAATGCGCACCAGTCGCAAAATCTCTCAGAATAGTTAAGCGTTCGGTCCTAGGATTCTTCGAAAGATATCCAACGTATGGTCCCACAGCTTGGTCGGATAGTCCCTGTCGCGGTAATTCTTCATCAACGTCTGATTTGTCACGTCTTTTCCATCATAGTTGAGCAGATACGATCCACCTCCAATTTTACCGGTCGACGCCACCGCAATGGCCCCGTCGTCGATCGAAGCGTTCCCAGAGCGCCCGGCCGGTGGGTACGCAGCAGACGTGGCAATAGACACATTGCGCTCACCACTTTCCTGCTGCGAAATCGACATCAGTCGGGTAGCCAGACCCATCACCGAGCCAAGGAGGTATCCAAAGCTGGCCGTCATCAACGGTGTTCGCACGACGCCCGGAAACACATGGATGAAACTGATCGAGGGGTGTTGCGTGGCTAAGTATTCCATCGCCAGGGAGGTCATCGTTGCGCCGTATGTCATGGCCGTGCCGAACGAGAAGGATACTTGGAGGTCGAAGTTGCTTTCGTCGATATCGCCTTCTTTCCCCGCTGCCAGAACGCTGATCACTCGGGCAGGGGATTGGGCGGCGGCAAGGCGAGGGAGGAGGTTATGAATGAATCGCATGCGCGCGTAGTAGCGGAGGACGTGGTTGTTGTCGAGTCCTTCCACCGTGTCTGGGGGGCGCATTAGCTGTGATCCACTTCATGGAATGCCAGTATCGTGTTCTCACCATTCTTGCGAGTCGCCAGGTGTCCTGGTGTCATGAAGAGGAGGTCGAGTGTGCGCTCTTTCTTCCGGATTTCTTGACAGGCGGCATCGACTTCGCGGAGCAACGATACGTCGCACTGGATGAACTCGGACGTTCCACTCGGATTCAATCTGTCAAGGTCTTGGAGTATTCGAGAGCCAGCGCACTCATTGCGACCGACGATGTAGATTCGGGGAGACTCGATGGTCTTTGCCAGTGCCTTGGCCGTTGCTTCTCCAATGCCACTGGTTCCTCCCACAAACACAGCGACCAATTTTGGACGTCGCTGGCAGTCCATGATGACAGATCTCTGTCCGATAAATCTTGCGAGGAGAGATGGCGTGGGAAAGGAGAGACGATGGGATGGACCGTCCAAGGAAGGGATGGCCTTTGGAGGCTTAAGGAAGGGATGAATAACACCAACCACAACATGAAATTGAATCTTCACTCGAGAAATTCACTCGCAGACACTCTGTGTTCATTCCCTTTTATTCCAATTGAGCACGATCAAGTTGTATCACACCTCTCTAGCCAGTCTACGTGGGATCGTGGTGCAGATGCGATCGTCCCTGGATCACTTACTCTCCAGATGAACAGAATGATATCCACCATCCGTGGAAAGAGTACGAAAGACCGAACTCGGTGGCGCATCATCAGTCCACTCCGTTTCAACCCCCAAAGCCCGATACGCAGCCTGATGCAATCCCAGTGTTTCCTCCGTCTGCCATTGCTCCCGCAAATGCGCCCATTTCCCACGCTGAACCCACCCCACGGCGATATCGAGCCCTAATCCGAGAAGAATGATCACCCCCCCGAGCGCCAGGATGAGCCCCATGCCGAGCAAGGATAAACTCTTGTAGTCTCCGGAGTTATGAACCAGTTGGTTCCGACACTGCTGCTCGGCGGCAACGGTAGTCGGTGGACTGTAGTCCCAGGTCAGATTCTGGCCGTCTTCGCGGGGGGGGAAGTTCTGGGGTTCGGTCGCCCATTCAACGGCCCAGGCTTGCTCTTTGGCCAGGGATAGGGCGAACCAGGTGGAGACTTCGATTTGCCATTGGTTTGGGGGCACCTGGTATTGGATCCCGTTGTATAGCTTTTGGGCGACTATCCGATGATCAGGGTTAGTGTTTGTCGCAATGCACAGATCAGGATACGTACTGTTCAGTGCTGAGCCCCCCCGGCCTTGGACGGCGTAGAACATCGACCGTTGACTCGATGTCACCAGAAACCGCCCCATGGCTGCGATTTGGTCCGAGTTAAACTGCAAACTCGAGATCCGATTTGTGATATCTTGAAGAACGGACACTACGGCCCCCAGTTTGCTACATCCTGTCTCCCCTTCCAGGTTGGGATTGCAGATTTGATATTGGTCGGTGCATCCCATCAAATTGATCCGATACTCTCCTATATATGAAGTAGTTCCGTTAAGCAGAATGTGAGCTGGTATCCAGGGATCGTCACTGGGTGATTCATAGATAATCCCATTCTGCGCGAGCATAAATAGAGTGAGATCGGAGTCGGTTTGGTTTAAGCTTGGGTCCGGAACCCACATCGCTCCACTACTATGGAAAGAGCCGGTAGGATCTCCTTGGCTGTTGATGACACTATTTCCCCCGTTAGCTTCAAAGGACACAGGGACGAAGTAACGTTTCTTCTGCTTGAATGGGATGGGATGGCGATCCTACTTCAACGTGTACCCGTCCACCATATCCAGAGCCGACCGAGCGACATAGGAGAAGGTCCAGTTATTACCAGTCGCGGCCAGCTGCGGAGTGCTGCCAGCCTCGACGTAAATGACGAGACCACGGTTCGCGTCATTCCGGGACGTCGTGAAGGGTCCGCCATAGATCGGGGAACAGGTCGTCCGTCGTCGATACTTGATTCGGTTGTGGGGAGGGGCGTTCATACCAAAGTCATCGTGTGAATCCAAGAGGCCTGTATCCATTGCAAAAGCAGAGTGATCATTGAACTGGCACAGGTCCTTTGCGAACGGACACGAGACGTTTTGCTCGGTGGTGAACGGTAAGTTTTGGCGCACATAAGTCCCGCAGGCGAGAGAGGAATGACCCAGATAACATTGGTTCGCATAGGTCGCTGCCACTTGTGTATCTGCCAACGCTTTGGACAGGAAGATGGCAGTGCTACCCAGGTCGGGAGGCACCGCATATCCACCGCACCGCGGCCCCAGGATGATGGTCGTGTTGCCTGGGACTTTGGTCACGTACGAGGTGAAGACACCCGAGACGCCAAACACGGCCACGTTGAGGAGTGCGATAAGCACGAGGGGAAGGATGCGTAGTAGTGCGTGAGGTGTTTTTCGACCTGCCGTCCACGCCAGTGAGGTGAAGGCCCAGGCAGCAGCGGCCCCTGACCCACTATTGCGCAGGATCACCTGGCGTGTATAATGTACAAAATCCCGTTTCTTGGATGGAGGTGTGGTCCAGGCCTGGTGTATGATGAAGCAGATGATCCTCCACATCATGGTACCAGCGAAGGAGACAAAGATGGCAAGAAAGGCCGTTAACAGTCCCGCATATTCCTGGGGGAGGGTCAACGTGGCACCGCGGAAGAGGCCATGGGACCAGTTGATCCAGACCCCCGTGTAAATGTTGCCAGCAGAGGACATGGTGAATCTGGGAAATCGCCCAGGCGATGAACAGGACAGCTAAAAACCACGGCGTATAGAAATGGCATCGTGAGACAGGAGGGGGGTTTATCGGTGCTATTTACATTATACGGAGTGCCGCATGTTGAATTGCAAGTGGCAGGGGGATTGTTTGAATTGAAAGAGCCTTGTTGTACTCCGTATCTGCAGAGGAAAAGGATTGGAGCCATGTCGGACCTCTTCAGGATCCCGAGTGAGCCTTGAGATCTCTAGCTGCTTGCGTAGCGTATGTACATCGCGTATTTTGCATAGAATGAGGTTAGTGACCTGGTCCAACCGAGATTAGTAGCCTCGGGAAAGTCGGATCATCCCTAAACATGCTGCCCAAGATGGGGAACCGATACGATGGCCGTCCCATGTGCCAGGGGTCTTCAGTATTGGGAGTCCCTATCATGAAGCCTGGTCGAATCCTCCAATTGGCCAAGTTACAAGCCCCAATTGTAGTCATCATCACCCTCCGGGAAATGAAGACTTGCAAAAATCCCGAAATCGACTGGCCATCGTCCGTGATATGAGGAATACACTGCTCCCCAATGGATCAGTGTGGGGGTCAACTTTCCATCTCTACCAAGGAAATTTCAGGGTGAGATAAACCTTGGAAATGATATCTTTCGTGCGTTGACAGCGGTGGATATACGCCGGGCGATGGGATGCATACGTGGGAACGTTCCGATAGATAATATAAGCATTATAGCCCTAACTAATAGCGCCCCACTTTCCAGAGAGTCCGTAGAGCTTACGGATACTCTGGACAGTGAACATGATAGAGAAAGATAGATCAATTCTAGACAGAAACACAGAACTCAGTATCCCCAGTGACGAATGTGCTAGGTTTAGGGCAAAGTCGTTGAGGGAAAGTGTGGATGCCAAAATACAAAACAAAAAGTAATGACCAGACTGGGGCTCGATCCCAGGACCTTATGCGTGTTAAGCATACGTGATAACCAACTACACCATCCGGCCAAGTTGTTGGAGAGCATCTCCCTTTTTGAATATATCAAGCAGAATAGAATAACATATGACTTCAACTTTAGGATACTGTATGTATGTACAGCACATCATCCTCCCTATGTAGCTCTCAACATCTATTTTCGGAATATTCTGGACCCTGATATGTCTTTAGGTTTTGTGTAATGTCGGTCAGACCATGAAACCATATGTTAACACCCTTTGATCTACTACTAGTATCCTGACCACTGAAGTACTCATAATTATATATATCCGTGAGGCTTCAACTAGACACGAATGCCGAGGATAAGAATTAGGGGCTTACCGAATCAGTACTCCACTGCGTGGATTGACTATATAAGTTATTGAGAAGAGGCATCAGGACTCACCATTCCTCTTCACGAGTAAAAGGAAGGGAGCCGAACCTTTCTCAGGTTGATATCTTTCCCACCGTTTTACCCAAGTCCCTGAACAGACAAAGCCCGGTCGAAGACGTGGCACAAGGGATTCCGCCATTGTTTCCGTACAAAGACCCGAACATGGAGGAGAACAGCTTAAACACACCATACTGGTACATAATGGTGTCGTCGAACGATAGGCAAATCCCAAGAAACTCGACTGCTATACCGGCTACAAACCCGATGTAAGTCAGTCATCAACGACGCCATTCATCCGAGGCCATTTCGGTACAACTATTTTCTTTGCTACGTTTGTCGGTGAAACAGGAGTGGCAAAGAAGGAAAGCTTTGTTTGAATTCCAGCTGAAAGGATTCAATGTCTATATATTCACGCCAAATTCGCTCGATATTCAAGGCTCACTAGTACTAATCTTCAACATTCGCTACCCCCTGGACCCACCATGAGTACCACGCCCACAACCCAGACCACCGATGACCTCGGGTCAGCATCAGAAGGATCCGTGGAAGTACACCAATTGCCGCCAGGGTATGCACCCATTGAAATACTCCCTGTGGGCTATCTCGGGAACAGAAGTGAACCGTTGAATGAAAAGGGGATCGCGCACGACGAAGATCTGACGATAAACCAGTTGGAGGCACACGTTGCAGGGTGCAAGACGTGCTCAAATACCCTGTACACATTCAAAGAGGGGGATCGTGGCCGTCTTTGCAATATCGGGAAAGGGAAGGCGTTGGACGTGAAGGGGTATATGTTCATGGGAGACGATGGTCTTCTCTATTCTCGCCAGGATAATTATGTTGGCGTGAAAACTGTGGTGCCTGTTGACAGATCCTGTACGGCTGTGTGGTCTCTATTCCATGCGTTGAAGAAAGGTCTTCATGTCAATAGATATTCAGCCCAAGCGCTGGAGGGGACTGGTAGACTGTCTGTAATATCAAAGACAACTATCGAGGATGAGTGAGTGGTATGAAGAAGGTATCTACACGGTGCTAAAGTTAGAATGGACGGTGGTGTTACATCGCTGCCTATCCAGGGAACTCTGGCTAAGTCGATGGCTTTTAGTCAGGAATTGGAAGTCTCGTTGCCTTTGATATACAATGGAGCTGGAGATACAAGATAGCTCCTTTATGTATTCATCAACAAGGTACTCCGTACAACTTGAACTGCTCAAGATATTGCGTCCTCCTACGTAGGTAGTTCTGGCAATTCCGCCGCCAATCCAATGGCCTGATTTGGACATCTCACTCACCATTACCAGCCTAGGCAATATGCACCGGTCGATTATCCAAGCGCTGGCCTATACAGGGGACTAATGCCCATTCGATCAGAAATCAGAGATCCGTGTTAGCCGCGGACACGACTGCTATATTCAGATCGGAGCATACCAGAGACGCGATGATCGGGCAACTGGCAATCTTCAAGCGCTGTTGCAAGGGGAATCGGGTGATACATCCCAGGACCACGACAACTGTTCCGATATTTAGAAGAGAAGAGTGATGAGCCACCGAATGTCGGCTGGTGGTAGTCTGAGTACGACGATAATGGTCTGATCCAAGGTCAGTGCTGTTTCAGATCTCGAACAAGGCAAAACCCATAGGCCAATCAATCGACCGATCCATGCATACGCCGAGTAAAGTCCGTCCTGGCCATGGTATCTCGTATACATACATCAATGCTCGAAAGCTGTCGGTAGAAGGGATCCACGGAGACGTGCGGATCGCAATCCCCACAGCGGCCCGCATAAGGAACACTTCAACGAACGGACCGGCAGATCTTTGTTGAACTGGGTCCAATCGGATGGAGACGCATCGAAATAAGAGAGTACGACACGAGCGACAATGGCTGTTGCCGTCCCAGGTTCAATACTCCGTATACTCCTCCATATGCCCGCGTTATGAGTAAGGTAACGGCTTCGATTATGGGCTTTAAATATGGACATCATCTCGTGTCCGTTCATATGCCTGGCTCCCAGACATCATTCATAGTTTACCACGACCAGCAGTAATCGTCCGATG
Organism: Aspergillus coremiiformis; assembly: GCA_009193565.1. NCBI lineage: Eukaryota > Fungi > Ascomycota > Eurotiomycetes > Eurotiales > Aspergillaceae > Aspergillus > Aspergillus coremiiformis. The sequence continues at coordinate 8,740 of ML739269.1, read as the reverse complement.
CAACGCGCTTGTTTTGCCCTTGGTTGCATTCTGTAAGTCTCCTTCAATGGCAGCTGGCCGGTGGACGCTGACGGACTACTTCAACAGCTCAATCCTGTCTTTCATTCATTCAGTTCGTCGAAATGCGTTTGCTAGCAGAGTCTGAGGCAGTCCCAAGGCTCACAGCTCTGGAGCGCATTGGCCTCAAGGTCTACATTCGCTACATCTTTCCATTCCAGCTGGATGGTAACTACCAGATCGACGAAGTGACTCGAGTCCTCCGAACCGCCTATGTGGCCACGCAAAGGCGCATCCCTGCGATGGCGTGTGAGGCCGTCGCGGATGAGGACGCCAAACAGGCGGGGGTATTAAAATTAAAGAAGCTCCACGAGGGAGAGATCCAAGACTTTGTTGTGCAAGATCTCCGCGCGCCGGACGCCTTCCCTTCAACCTATGCCGAGCTGCAGTCCACATCGTTCCCCGTCGCCGCCTTCGACGCTGATCTCCTGTGTCCTCGCTCCGAGTGGCCCCTAGCCGGAGAAAGACTACCGATCTCTCTCGTCCAGGCGAACTTTATCCGCGGAGGATTGCTTCTGAATTGGTCCGTCTTGCACTTGGTCGGCGACGGCACGGCATATTACACATGGGCAAAGGTCTGGGCAGAAGAGTGCCGGCGCGCTCAGGGGCTGGACATCCCCAAGCCCGTAGAGCTTCCTGTCAGCGTGGTCCGAGATCGAGAACGCGTGATGCAGCCTTCAGGCCATAACTCCGGCCTACTCCAGAACCATCCGGAATATACATTACTCCCAGATCCACTGCTTGACGTCCCGCCCAAGTTGCTGGCCCGGAACCATCGCGCACAGGTGTTCTATTTCTCCCCGGCAGCCCTACAGACGCTCAAGGCAGACGCATCCCCGTCCCGTGCAATCGGCCCATCCGATCAGACATGGATCTCCACCAATGACGCCCTATCCGCACTGCTCTGGCGCACCACAATGAAGGTACAGCATCCCTTGGATACACTCAAGGGCAACCCGGAGTCAGTGTTCAGCATAGCGCTGAATGGTCGTTTACGCACCGACCCGCCCGTTCACCCAAGCACCCTAGGTTGCTTCCTGGAGTTCATTGCCATCTCCGCCCCAGTCCGGAAACTCATCGGATCCACAAACCTCGCGGACCTTGCACTGAAGATCCGTAAGGCAATCCTCCGCGCAGACGGACAATTCACCGACGACGTCGTAACGCTCGTCGACCAGTTGGAAGACGTTCGGCAACTCGTGCCAACCAGTTTCCTTGATTTACCCGGCTTCAACTGCATGATGACTTCATGGATCAAGTTCGATTTATATTCGCTGGATTGGGGCTCGTTGCTCGGCCACCGGATCGGGGCTGTACGGCTGCCACACAGGGGGTTTTTCAATGGCATTCAAGTCGTCCTTCCGATGGCCCCGGACGGTGGAATCGAGGTCGTGGTTGGTGTTGAGGAAGATCGCATGGACACGTTGTTGCGGGATCCGTTGTGGATGAAGTATGCCGTGCCCAGATAGTTATCAGGCTGGGGAATGCACATACGGCGGCCTGTTCAATTCATTGGGAGATTTGGTTTGTTACCTGATAGATATTCATTCAATCGATATACCGAATACTTAGACGTACTGGATTTGTCAACGTATCACAAAGACACCTTGTCAACTGTCAACGGTAATCGCTTCTGAGGGAAGACCCTGTCCATGAATATTACAGCAGAAATGCTCGATGAGTAAAGCAATGGCATAGCAAGGCGTTGATCCGGCGATACGTTGGTGGACTAGGGAACTACTACTTTCTAGCCCTAATGCAGTATGGGACCGGTGACAATGCGAGAAACATCGCAGTAGACGACAAATAAGAACGAAATGACAGGACATCGACTCATCATGTGGGCAGGACACGGACTATCATATTCGCGGCTCTCTGACCAGAGGCAACACATTCGCCGCAGCATGTTGCCCATCACTCCGATCCACAAACCCAAACTTCTCATATACCGGCCGGCCATCCGCACTGGCATCGACATAAACCAGAACACCCTCCTGATCCGCCCTCCGACACCCCCAATCGAGAAGCATGCGAGCCGCCCCCATCCGACGAGAATCGGTGTGCGTCGCCAGCATATCCAGATCTAACCGGCAATGGTCAGCGTGCCCATTCACAAGTCTTGCCCGACTTCGATCCACGTACAAAAGTTCTTCTTCCCCCCAACTACTCGGGCACGATTACTCTCCAAGTGGTCCAGAAACTCCGTGTTGCGGTGGGGGTCCATGTCCGAGTGCCATGGGGGAAACCGGGGCCCACGGTCTTCGGCGCTTTGAAGAGACCACCGGGCGTACGCTGCGATGCGACCCGTGTTGGTGTCGACGACCTTGAGGTATTTTTCTTGCGGCTGGTAGAGCATGGCGTCGCGGTTGGCTTTGTCCCACCACTGTCGTACGCCGGGGGTGTCGGGCCACATGGCGAGGATGGAAGGGGTGTTGAAGGCGTTGTACCAGAGGTCGATGATCTCTGGGATGTCTTCGGTCGTGGCGAGCTCGAGTCGCAAGGGGGAGTCTGGTGTCGTGGCTGTCATGATGGACTGAGGGTTTGATTATCCGCTAGGCTGGACGGAGTCGAACGGATGGAAATTGTGGAATTCTTATACTCCGTCGTCTTTTGGGCTTTGTGACATGTCACAATTATACTCGAGCTCTCATGCTGTTTTATTCGCTTTGTCGTCGGGACAATGAAACTTGAAACACACCGGCAACTGTAACGTTGGTGGGCGAGGAAAAAGCCAGAAACAAGCATCAACTATGCAAGAAAGATGCAGGCCAAGGAAGGTGTTCTACGAGCCGGCCGGAGCATTTATGCAAAGGAGTGGAGATGCGATGGTGCTGCTGAGCTGAGATTTTAGTCTCCCAGATCGAACATGGATGGAGATACTACGGAGTAACCTCGTATGTCCTTATTGAGATCTGAACCTCGAGCACCAGTATCCCAGTATCCACGACATATTGGCCGGCCACCGAACCCTTCCCGGCCTCCGAAATCACCACCACCGTCCCAGGCGACACCAATCACTTATATCTCACTCGTCACTCTCCTGCCGCTGGAGTCGCGACCGACAATCGTGGAAACTCTTCCCAGTCCGACCGCCGTAATGGCCGCGTCTACGCCGGCGGCTACATTGCGATAAATCAGGGAATGAAGCGTCCATGGCATACTTATATATATATATATATTTGTATCCTCATATATCCAATAATGTATTACCTCTCCTAGTGTCGATAGAGGCAGCAGACCAGATGTCATCGCGTAGATCAACATAGCATGACCACACTCAAGTTACCGTCAACCACCGTTCTACCCGTTTCGTAAACGCCACACACTTATTGTCTACATAAAGAGTCCAGTAATGTGCCGCGTAGACCACCACCGTGCCCAAGATGGCCCCGGATGCCCACCACGCCATATGAAACGACATCGGATCGCGGACCGTCGCCTCCACACTGCCCGGGTAGGGACTGCCGTTCCCCAACAGCCACAGATAATCGCGGACGGGATCCCGCCACAGGTGGTAGATGGCCTGGTGCACCAGGTACAGGGAGAAGGAGATCTTGCCGAGATACTGCACGGGCCGGGTCAGGAACGGACGCTGCAGGAGGCGCGATTCGCCGATCGCATAGACCATGGCGGCGGCACCGACCGATTTCCAGCACCATTGGATGAGCTGCCAGTCGTCGTGCCATTTGGCCGGGTGGAAGACGGCGAGGAATCGGTAGCCGGCGGGCAGGACGCCGTCGTCGCTGAGGCAGAGGAGGTGGTAGCCGAGCAGGAAGGCGAGGGCGGTGGTGATGTGGGCGACGGTGAGGTTTTTGCGCGAGAAGAGACGGGGTTTCTCGCTGGATGTGGGGAAGGAGGGCAGGGTGGCCTCGGGGGGGTGCGCGCAGGCTCGTTCGGCAAGCCAGAGGCCCCAGGTGAACCCGAACGTGTCCCAGATCCCGTACCAGAGGAAGTAGAGGGCGAGGACGGGGAGGAACCAGAGACGGAGGGTGGGTCGCCAGGCGGAGAGGCCGATGAGGAGCACGAATACCACGTTGGAGCCGCGGAATTCGACCGGCATGGTCCAGAGCTGGCCGTTGAATCCGCCGTTGTAGGCGAAGGCGATGATGTTGATGCTATCGGCCATGTAGATGAAGAGCCATTTGATATGGGCCCATGGCGCGGTCCAGGGCTTGAGGCCCCGGAGGAGATCCTCGTCGAAGGTCCAGTGGTAGAGGTTGAAGAAGAACAGCAGCTGGCTGATGGTGGAAATGATCAGCACTGGCAGGTAGATCCGGAAGACTCGCCGGAGGACGGCCGAGGAAATTCGGGTATAGAATTGTGGAGTCGACCGGGCTTTCAGAATGTTGATGGAGATGGCATAGCCGGAGATCACCATGAAGAGCGCCACCATAGCATGGGCGGAAAACAGGATGCGAATCGGCGGCAGTTGAACGAGCCGACGATTAGATTCTGGGGGATCTGCCCAGAAGGAGATGAAAGGATGCCAGACTTCTCCCATGAAAAAGTGGTCCACGGCCACGATGGCGGCTGCGACACCTCGGAGGCCGTCCAGCCATTTGGTACGCTCCATGATGGGAGAGAAGATCTCTGAACCAGCGTTTCAACGAGCGGATGATGTTCAACAGACAGTCCTTCTGACGGATTTCAAGCCCCCTTTTTACCTTCATTTTCATGCCCGCCCCCAACTAGCAGGACACTAATGTCGGAGTGGCACCCAATGAACGCGGCAGTCACTCATCATTCCGGGCTAATTTAAGACCAGAATCGACTTGTCCAGCGTCCAGTCAGAATTAGGGCTTCCAAGTCTGACCTCTCGTATCGCCGATGATCAGTGGACTCAAAGGACAGCTGCCAAAAATAATATCAAATGGATCACTGTCAAAGCACCTGGACAATCCCCAGATTTCTCTCTTCAGATCACTAGGAGAATAACTAACCTCATTTCCAACAACTCTCTCCTCCTCGAGGGACGGACACAAAGCAGTGTCGGGCAATGTCTTGTACGACATCCCCTGGAGCTCAGACGCTCGTCTTTGTTTCCCAAGTCAGCACGAAGTCAGGCGAATGGAGGGGAAACTACGCCACAGTGCACGATCTGAAAAGAAAGAAAGAAAGAAAGAAAGAAAGAAAGAAAGAAAGAAAGAAAGAAAGAAAGAAAGAAAGAAAGAAAGAAAGAAAAAACCAATACGCAGTACTCCGTAGGGGAGAGTGATATCAAAAAATGGATTAATCAGCCAAATATGTACATACCTCCGCCTCTTAAACCCGTACGGCGATCGGGAGAAAGTGTCAAATAGGGAAGACTCAACGAAAACTAGATAAAAGGTGGCCCAAACTCCTTTGCTGATCGTCCATATCTATCGCCCAGGACATAACGCCTCGCAGTCCCTTTGTGCTGGCCAGTCCCATCTTCATTCGAAGCGTTTGGGAATCATCGTACCTAGCAGCGCATATGTCAGAATACGAAATGCCATGCTGCCAGGGAAAATTCATGCACTTACGAGATCCAATTGGTGGTATTCGTAGCATTGCCACCCCAGGTGAGGGTAGTATTGCCGCCCCAGCTGAGATACTTCGCAGCGCCAGGCTGGTCGAACACCGGCTTCGCTCCATGGGCGATGAGATCCTTAATCTCTGCACACGAGCAATAGATCAGCATCGCAACGCTTCACAGTCACACAAGATCACCCACCATGATAAGCTAAAGTGCCTGCGCTTCTCGTACAGGGTCCTCCATCCCCCGGACCGGTAAATTTACAGCCAGGTCGCGTACATCCGGGGTTCGCCATCTTGAAGCTACGACCGTAGAAGCCGAGTCCCAGGACCATTTTGCTCGGTGCGACACCGGCTTGCAGGAGCTGGTTCAACCCTTTACTGATATCGGTCATGTTGGTGTGTCCCCACGCCCGCTTGTCGCTCTCCCAGAGGCCATGAAGATCGTACGCCATCACGTTGATCCAATCCACCGCTTCCGAGGTGGCCTTCATATCATAATTTTCTAACGCGACAGGCGGCAGCGGTGCAGCAATGCTGAGGGTATATTGGTTCTGGAAAGCCTGTCGTATTTCCTGCAGCAGCTTTGCGAGATTCTCCTTGTCGGTGGGGCGTCCGCCTCTGTCTGCCACTCCGGGATATTCCCAATCGAGGTCGACACCGTCAAAATTGAACTTCGCGAGGAACGCGAGGAGGTTTTTGATAAATGTGGCGCGATTGGCAGATGAGGATACCAGGTTGGTGAACACCGCTCGGTATGGTCCAGGATCGGTATGTGTCCAGCCCTACGGAAGTGTTAGAAAGGAATTCGAAGTAAAGATGAGGGAGAAAGGACAGTCGTACACCAAGAGCAACGATCACCTTCAGATTCGGGTTTCTTTTCTTCACATCAACGACCTGCGTAAAGAGGCTTTCTTCGGTCCCGGGCGCGGGCTGGACGGCATAGGTCTTCGGCGTAATAAACCCGAATGAGAACATCAGATGAGTGTACAAGTCCACGGGGATTTCCTCTGGCCTCATGGTACCACAGGGATTTTGGATGTTCCATCCCTCCCAGTATCCCCCGACGACCTTGCTGGCATTGCCGCTCGGAGTACTGGGTTGAGCAGTTGAGTTAAGAATAACCGAAGAACTTGACTGGTTACTTTGACCAAAAGAAAGACGAGGCAGCAAGGCTTTGTTGCCCTGCTGACTGCGGCGTAGTGCTCGGTTGCCAGCAACTGCGAGTGCTCCCTGGAATAGGAAGAACGTAAGTAAACACCGCGAAAGGAACGACATGGCTGAGGACCGGAAGGTAATGAATATGACGTCCCAGGTTCTCAACCCGTCCAAGGCGTGGGAGACTGGAAACCCAAGGTCGGGGCAGACGGCGATAGATATAACTTACGCATTGCTAGCCACGGACGTCCTCGAACCGAAGATGTCCTGGGTCGCTATGAATACCGATTTCATGCGTTCATCTCCGTTCACTGATGAGATCCTATGAGCAGCCCCCTGGTGGGGTGGAAGATATTAAATGAGATCATAACGGCAGGCCTAACTTAACTACTCAATGTATCAGAGCCCGCTTCACTATATTGCAGGTGACTCTGGGTGCCACGGTCAAAGAGAGTCCCCTGCCGTGTACATCTACGAGCGGTACTCCTGAGCTCGTCAATCTTAGCGAAAGGAGCATTTCCATTCAGTCACCGCAGATGGACTGGAAGTCTGAAGCCCTGACGGTATGCATTAGTCAAAGAGTCCATACAGATGCCGTGTGAGAAAGGGATCGACATAAGACCCGATCCTCCAAGAATACAAAGAGTTTAAGTAGAATAGATACACCGGGAGACCGAGGGATACGACACGGGAAGCTTGAGCCAGTGGTGAGAGGCAGGTATCCCTTTTAAATTCAACTTCCATGTGGCAAACATGTTGGACTCCTTTTTGCGCATCTCAGTGCACAGAGCCATCCCGACGGGTCAGAGGATAACGTCACTCAAACACCCGAAGGATTTAGTTCTCTACTCCGTACACCGTTTCAACATTGATCTCCCGTTAATACAGGAGGGTTACATTTGTTTCATTGCATCTTTGAACGTTCCAGAAGGGGAGGGTTAGATGATAGGTCATCCATCCATTTCCTTGTGAAGGAACTTCGGCTCCTGTAAAACCGACATTTTCGGACGAGACGCTGTGTGTGTCCACTCAGGCTAGCCATCCGAAAAAGTCCAAGCTTTTGGTGCCGTGAATAATTCTTTGACAGCACTTGCGATGTAAGGCAGGTCTAGTAGGTCCTGTTGTGATTGGTCACCCAGGTAGGACTCGATATGTACGGAGTAGACCAGGCATCTGGACATTTTGGTGTCAGACAGTCGACCTATTGGCCCGTGGAAATCCTGGCTTGGGGTGTCCTCACATTTAGAGACTACTAGAATGTTCAACTCGGCTGCAAGACTCTGTCGTAGCAGCGTGCTGGAATTTCCATCGGAGAACGAGGTGAATGTTGGGACTTTTACATCAAGAGGAAGTCCACCACCGAGGTCCTCGTGACTTGCGGAAGCGGAAATTCTGGTGCAATTTTATTCTTTGTTAGTTGAACAAGTGGGGAAAAAAAAATTTTCTCAGGGAAATCGTCAAGGTAACCGGGATTATAATTCATTTGCCCATCTAACTAGATCGTAAGGAGTACTGTTACATACCTACCTATCTACAAATTACTACGTATAGTCATATACTATGCATTAAGCAAGCCGGGATACGCGTTGTGGGGCGAAATCATCAATAAATGTTCCAGTACGCGGAGTTGAAATCTGTACAAACGAAAACGAGGTTACGGCATTGACCATTATTTTCTTTTGGATATCTCGAGCCTATTCATATTCATTGCAAGACACAAATCTCCATCATCATTCCTTTCCATCAAGAACTATCCTCCGTCTGCAATATATCATCCGCCAGCAGTAATCCTCCAGCGAGTCGTGACCATATTCGACGGCACATTCCATTTTGGTTATTTTTTGGATTTCAATCGATCAGTCCCTAGTAGCCAGAGTTCTGGTTGTAGCCACCGTAGCCACCGCCGAAGCCACGGTTGCCGCCAGCGGGCCTAGCGTTGGCGAGGTTGACACGGATGCGGCGACCATCGAGACTAGGAGTGTACACAACACCGTTAGAGGATAACTTGTAACAGACACGGTACAAAAGA
>ML739268.1:0-34098 GCA_009193565.1 Aspergillus coremiiformis | reverse complement strand
CTGGCCGTTGACTATGTCAGGTCGAAGTAGATTGAAAGAGATTAGATAGCTGCTGAGTACTAAACAGAATGAGATTCGAAGGACGAAAGACCCCACATATAGTCCGCTGGAACTAAGATAAAGGAAGTTTGCCAGGCCCATGGGGTTTGACCCCGTGAACCGTATGACAGCTTGTCGGAAAGCGCATACAAAGACGGACATCCGATTTCCCCGCATGAGAAGAACGGATGTCGGATATGAGGAGGTCGTGATTGGCCCGGGGTTCAAGGTGAAGTTGAAGCTGAATCTGAATGGTGTATAATTCTCATGGCTGTGAATGAACTTTTTTCTTCTTCTCCATCGTCCGTCTCCCCTTAGGATTCCCATGTTTGATCAATTCCTCCGGTAAGGTCTGAATCTCCTGTCCCCGTTCCCACAGTTTCCCCAATCCACGATGCTTCTCAACAACCACCTCAAAGAACTCCATCGGAACCACTTTCTGTGTCGGATCCCCTTGGCCCTCCGTTATCATCCCTTCACTTAATATTACCCCATTCTCACTGCGCCAAAATGGAACCCCAGCCGCCAACGCCCTCCTCAAATCAATATAGATCAGAACCTGCGCATCCCGCCGCATCCCTGAGATCACCTTCTCCCCTTCATCCCCTTTCGCCTCGCGCGCAAGCACAGAATCCACCGACGGCCCCGTAGCAAAATGCACCTGGTTTCGTCCCATACACCGTAATCCCCCAGAGGAAAGAATCGCCGGCCAAACCGCATGAAAGGTCCCATGGACAACCGTATCAGGTAACTTATCCTCCTCATCCAGCGATAATTTCTCCAAAAACGAAGCCGCATCTACACTCTGAATACTATGGCCCTGCGTCGCACGAATCAAGAAGTGGGACGGATCGGAATCCGACTCGGACACTGAGAGGGCCGTTTCCGTCGCGGTATCCTGTCCCGCACTTGTCGTCGGGACCCCATGATCGGTGTGCGGTTGCTCATCCGTAGAGGTTGTCGATTGCTGGGCGTTGGCGGAGGGGATGTGTAGCAGAGCGAAACGCTTTTTGTCGGAGGTTGCGACGGCCGTAACGATTTCGGGGAAGGTGACTTTGAGGGATTTCAATTTTCGCCAGGCGAGCTGTCAGGAGTGAATTGTTATTCGGGGATTGACTGATGGATGGTGGAGGAATGAGGGAATATACCACGTCTGCCACGTTCGCATAGCCTTGTGCATCCATCTTCAAGCCTTCTTTTTCTGCTGCGTGGCGGAGGAGGAGACTCAGGGCTTTGGAAACGGTCACATCGCGACCCCCATTGCGTTGTTGGCCCATGATTCTTGAACAGGCAGTGGATGTTCACCGGGGAACTTGAAGGTGTCGGAGGGAGAAAACAGTGGGTTTCAATTCATGGAAGTTGGGAAGAATCCAGTTTAATTATTAAATACTCTAAAATCAATCAATTCCAAGTGGGGCACTGAAACCTCAGAAAGTCTTCAAAAGATTCTTAATGACGATATACTAACAATAAATCTAATCTAATTAAATATCTTTCAGTTATTACTAATCACTACTCCTATTCTAAATCATCAGTATCAATAATGACCATAACCGAACCGATAACCAATGTTAAATCCTCTACAGAATGGGTATATCAAACAACAGCACCCCCAAAGATATATATATAAAAACCAAATCAAAAATAAAACCGAATAAAAGGAATGCAAAGAATGCAAAGCCCAGTAATTCATCGGTCACAAATACAGTTGCATTCGGCAACTGGGCAGACCCTGTGCTTCATAAACCATTCTCGAGCATGATGGGCATGGAATCCGTGGTTACAGTTGATACAGAACACAATAAATCGGCGCATCATTTCCACCTGGCTAGGCTTTCCGGCTGGCTGTCCAGCGTCGGCAGCGAGGCACGCTTTGGACATCGGGTCTGGCGACCCCAGCCAAAGGGTACAGACACCACATCGGGGCATGTGCCGACCGCACCGCGGACAAACCATCCCGGACATCGCTGACGTACCCAAGGGATTGCCAGCGGTAGGGTGGACGACCTCGCCGCTAACAGATGGTGCAAGCTGTGAAGAGGAGTCGTGCTGCGTAAGTGGTCGGGTACAATAATTGCAAGTCAGACTGACTTGTTGTCGTGGCGGTTCAATCAATTTTCTACCGTCCCATGTGACGGCGAACTTGCGAGAGCCGACGTCGAATCTCGCTCGTTCCAACTGCAGTTTCCAGGAATTGATCTGCCATCGGTATGTTTCACGCCATGCTTCGAAGCGGGATTTGTCGGGATCATTGTTGATGAATCGTGGCACAGTATGGCTCATCGCGAGGACTGGTGTTTGCACATCGTTAAACTTCTTGATGTATGATTGGAAAAGGTCCATAGCGCAGTGTCCAAGCCCTGTAAGTACGATGCCTTCGATATCACCCTGTAGGATGGCTTCGGTGGTCATTCTGCATATGTATTCAGTCAGCTCGTCATCCGGAAACCAACGCAAAGCGACCTCGATCCGATATTTCAATGGGAGCGTAGTTTCCTGGATGACGGAGTGCCAGTCCCCTTTGCTCACAAGCGCCAAGATTGCCCGCGCATATGGGTCTGTGAGCTCTTTGGCAATCTCTGCGCAAGTATCTTCCCAATCTGGGTCAGTATCGCCTTTTGCCGCGCCAGCAATGGCCATAGCAAGCAGCTTATGTGCTTGTGTGGGCTCGTGGCTTCGCAACGCTAAATAGGCCAACTTGGGCTCATCCTGAAAGACGGCTAGAGCTGCCGCTTTAGTATGCTGGCTATCCGCTGACAATGTCTTCACAAGTTCCTCTAATTCACGGTGAGACTGGGCTGCGCCGCAGAGTCGGAGGCAAAGACAGCGATGTTCCGGATAATCTGTCTCGCAGCCTTTGGTCTCGGATAGATTCAGTTGTTCCCGAACCAGATTAACAATGGTCTTACTGATATCGGGGCTGGCATCGGGCTCGAGGTGTCGGGTGTCAAGAGTCTCGCCTAGAGCAGGTCAATTATATATTGCGAGAGTGTCTAAAGCCCTGGGCGAGACAAACACGCACCTAGATCATTGTTCCAAATGTCATACACTCCCACATAATTAAGATCCAAGCCATTCGCAACCATGGACTCATTCGACGAGTCATTACGCGCCCCTAGAAAAAGAATTAACGTGCTTGTTACAATATGCAATTCTAAACTTACGCTCGACCCAATCCCAGAAACCTTGGAGGCAAGGATCATCAGCTAGTATCTTCCGGTTCCGAGCTGCATCGAACAGATAGCCCTCTTTGCATCGAAGTCTACTGATGGTCAAAAGGGTCAAAGCCTCCTCGGCCGCAATCGGATCGCCTGAAGCTCCCAGGTATAGAGCACACTCCCGGGCTTCGCGACTTGATAAAGGTTTTGTGAAATGATTTTCATGCGATACTCCCTGTACACCGTGGCTTGGCAAGATACGCTCACGAAGGTCTTCAACCACATCGGCAACGCGCAATCCGTGACTAGGCAGAGGGCTTATTGTTCTGAAATCTGCGTCGTCGCCAGATGTCCCGCGTATTAATAAGCCTTGCGAGGACAGCCGCACAGGAGCTGACGGCGGTTTCGCTGTGAGAATATTGACCCGGCCGCTGCCCGACAACGTTATGGCAGTAGGTTCGTTTGAGGGACTCATGTTTAGGAAATCGAAGGATACGACCCTTTCCGATTCCTCATAGCCGCGCGATGGGTGATTGAAGGGACTGCAAACATCCCGTACATACTTGGTGTATATTTGTTCTGGATAATTTTTCGAGGACGCTTGACCCAGCGTCTCGTCCATGGACAAGCGACACTCCTCAGATAGGTATTCTTTGACAATGTCATAGGTTTTGAAGTGACCCGTGTTCGCAAGGACCCCCAGACATCCCCTCTTGGTTCTAGAAAACCGCAGGCTCCAGATGGATGACTTGGGAGCAATGACATTCTTGAACTCAAGCGCCGGTCCTGGCTGTCCCGTCTCAAGAGTATTTCCTGGAACAAGAGCGGACGCCGTATACCGGGGTCCTATGCGTCGATCCCAAACACAGATAGTGGCATCATTAGAGGTAAGGCAGGATGCAATATAATTCTCGTCCAGCCAATCAATAGCCAACCCATGAACACACCGAGTCGGAAACTGCAGCGATGGATTGCCCGGCCCCTCTTCGCAAATCAATTAGACGACAGCGGTACGTAGGACAGGAAACAAGAAGCCTACCTCGAAGATCATATATCCTGACATACTGCCCCTTTACGCCAGCCACTAGTGTATCAGGTTGATCCCTGAAAAACTTGACGCTGGTAATTGGTTCCGAACTAGCCAGCTTTCTCAATGGCTCCACAAGCCCTTTCCCCCCTCTCATAGCCAGCCGCTGGTTGACATCCCAGACATTAAGGCAAAAGTCGTTCCGCACCCGATCTAGACCAGCAGCCAGCAATCCATGCGTGCTAAATGCAACAGCGTTACAATACCGCTGGTGGCGAATCGGGAAGGAGAAGGACTCCTGGGTCTCGTTGTTCAGGCGCAAAATAGTGGCGTCTCCGGACGACTGGCCCACGGCGACGAGCGATTCATCGGCGGGAGACCAGTCGAAGGCCCGGAATGCCGGAACCTTGGTGTGCGCTGCGAGCACCTCATGTTCAAGGTTCTGGCCGTCAAAGGATGTCACCCTGCACAGGCGGAATGCTTTTCCTGCCACGTCCACCGAGAGGAAGCGCTGTTCCGCTGTGGTGGACGATGGCGACCAGCGAATAGCTGTCTCCATCGTTTTCTTTTGTTTTTCTTCTCTTTCCGTTGCGCAGGCTGTTCCCAAATAGACACGGACTGGCGGACTGGTCGCCTGCCTAATTTAAGCTGAAGTACCTTAGTATCTGCAGCGCCCAGCAATGGCCCATGCTTTTCCCAGCTTGTGTGACTGGTAAGTCAAGCGCCGGGCTGCATGACGACCATTGTAAATCCAATATCAAAAGGCGATGTGTGTGAGTGAGTGAGTGAGTGTGTTCAAAGTCCAACACACAGATAGTAGTAAGTAGTTCTCTTCGCACGACGAGTATGAAACCTTCCAATCTCTTAGTTGCTAATGCTAAGGTACAGCTTAAGCGCGTCATTGGCCGCAACGGGATCTGGACATTATTCGGCCCGATTGATGATCCGCCCTGTATTTTTTAGTTGTCAATCATTTTCCAGTTCTCGACAAAGCAACTGCTCCAAGAGAAAAAAAAAATCATCCATCCACAATGCCTCGAGAATACTCCAGATCTCAATCGCCTGTCTCCCGAACTGTAGGCGACAGACATTATAGGGATCGCAATGATCCCCCTAAACGCAAACATACCACCGACGAAGCATCGCACCAACCAGCCAGAAAGAAGGTACAGCTTCCCAAAAAGGAAAACCAGTACCCTTCCGTCAACGAATTGAAGAAGCGCATTCGCGATGTCAAACGTCTCCTGAACCGAGTAGATCTTCCGGCAGATGCGCGGATTGTGCAGGAGCGTGCCCTCGCGGGGTATGAGAATGATTTGGACGAGGAGATGAATCGGCGAGAGCGGTCAAAAATGATCAAGAAATATCATTTCGTTCGGTTCTTGGGTATGTGATGTCTACTCTCATCCGGAATATTATTCGATTGTAGATTAACAAACTAACTTGATCACCATATGATAGATCGCAAAACCGCTTCTAAGGATGTCAGGCGTCTTGAACGCCGCGAAAAGGAAGTCTCGGACTCCGATTTAGACTCCGCAACCAAAGAAAAGAAACTCTCCACTCTTGCCCAGCAGCTCCACATCGCTCGGACCAACCTGAACTATACCATCTACCACCCTCTCGCTGAGAGATATGTCGCCTTGTACGCGGAAGCGAAGAAGAAAAAGGATCAGGCGAAGGATGGAGAGAAGGATGAAGATGGCGATGCAGGTTATACGCTTGTTCATACTACTACCGCTGAGAATCCGGCCATGTGGCACACTGTGGAAAAGTGTATGAAGGATGGAACCCTCGAACTTCTCCGCGACGGGAAGTTGACCACCCACAATAAGAACGGGGAATCCAGTGCTGGAACAAAGAGGACGGCTACCCGTAGTTCTGCGCAACACAAGGCCACCACAAAGACTAGCGTCAAGCCGCAAGGAAGGGAGGACAAGAAAGGGAAGACCTCGAGAGGAGCTGCTTCCATCAACGATGGTCGCAAATCGCGGACACACCAAAGCCCATCCGATAATGACGAAGATGAGAGTGACGGAGGATTCTTCGAGGTCTCGTAGTGTATCTGGTATTTTGCATTTTCAGGAGTTGGCTATTTTATTTCTCCGCCCTTCAAGCTGTCTTTCAAAAAGCATCTTTCATATTGTCGTATGTGATACCCAATATCAAGACTTACTAGTGCAATTACGCTTCACAATCGAGAACATGAATCTAGAACTTATTTCAAGGGGGATTTCGAATCTAAGTGGTCGCTAAAATAAGCCCTAACCAAAACCAACTCCAACTTTCTCCGTCCCCTTCTAGAGAAAAGATCAAAAAAACGGGATTTCAAGAAAAGGATAAACGATAGGGATGGTTATGCAACACCATGTCGAATATGTACCGCCGAGTTCCATTGTACATATATCAAGCCCATTGGAGAGTATATAGTAGTTGCGTGTATGTCATAAGGCTGATACGCCGAAAGAGAAGATCCAAGCCAGTAGGAAACAAGTTCGCAGAAGACTGAAATTTCCAGTTCAGTTAAATAAACCATTCCAATTGCGAGGACAGGTTTGTCAATTCATGTCTCATGGCCTAGTCTGTGCCTGGAGTTTTGCTGACCAGTCTTCCACATACCAGCATTTGTATTTGGTGGCCAATTGGGAAGCGCAAGGGCGGACATATTTGGCAAGGTTTCCAGAACCTAGTGGCTGAAAGAGAGTGTATCTTCACGAACAAATATCTTTGCAAGCAAGCTTGCAAATGTTCTGTGTCCAACAATAAAATCAGGACAAACAAAGAATGGCGTCTTCACATAAGAGCACAGGCCCCGCCACTGTGTGCTCTTCTGCGTCTTCCTCCAAAGGCAGAGATGCCGCCAGCACCGTAGGTGTCATCATCTTCGTCGTCGGCATTGTAGATTCTCTCGGCCTCGCGAGCTCGGCGCCGTCGTCTTCTAGCACCTGCACCTGTCGCACCCGCTTCTTCTGTCGCCATCATGTAGTCAGCCCATTTCCGATCAAGACGATTCGCCGCAGCAAGGTCTCCTCTCAAGACTCGTTTGTTATGTTCATTTACAGTCATCTGCCAGCCATAGAAGCATTTGAGCTGGATTATCTCATTGGGGTATACGGCGGGTTGCGGTGGTGGTGTGATAGAAGACGTGATCACTGTCTTAGTCTCTACCGATTGGTCTGGGATGACAGCCTGCGCCATAACTGATATAGACTGTAGAGACTTGCGAGAATGTGGGACACGAGCATTGTTTGAAAGGACCCCCTTTACACCGGCCCAAGTGATGTTAGCACAATCGAATATGACCAAGCGTAAGCCAACGCGAGGTATATCCTCGCCGTAACCACGCTTACGGACGCAGTTGCTAGCTTCCATTAGAGTAAGGTCGGAGACCCTGGTGTTATCCATCTCAACAGAGCGAAGGGATGGGCAATTCTTCATTACTTGGAGCATCCCCGGGTCACCAAGGCCTTCACAGTAACTGACGTTGAGATGTTCGAGGCGTTTGGCACACGGAGACTTTGCGATTTCGATGAGGGCATTATTGGTGAGTCCTTCAATGTCCTCCAGCTCGAGATGGGTTAGGAGAGGGGTGGTACGGATAACAGCAATGACAGATTCATCGCTAAGCTCGGGGCACTGGGAAAGCTGTAGACCCTCGAGGTATGGAACGTTGTAGGCAAGGCTCTTCACTCCATTATCCGTCACCTCAGGGCATTGATGTAGATCCAGGTGTTTTAACTGCCGAGGAGGTACAATGGGCCGGTCGAGGAGCACATCTATTTCCGGATCGACCCCATGCATGAGAATTTTCAGGCTCCCATCAGTCAGATCCGTGCGACTCATAATCAGACGCTCCAGAGTGTTGCGTTTATATATCTCAAGGGCAAACTCCTCGTCATCAAACCCTCGAACTTCGCTGGCCCGCAGATCTTTCAACTTCGGACATTGCTCAACGATTCTCTTCAACCCGTTTGCGTTCACCCCGGAACACCAGGAAATGTTTAATATTTCAAGCTGTGGACATGATTGGGCGATTATCTTCATAGCCGAATTCGTCACACTCGCCAAGCCCGAGAGATTGATGTACTCCAGACGAGGGTTTCGTAGAAGAAAGTAGTGAATTGAGGTTTTATCGATGCGGCATCCCTCCAGCGAGAAATTAACAACATTTCGGCACAAGTCGGTGATGCGTTTGCCCTCGGATTGCCACATGTCTCGCAATTGAACGCAGCCGCGGAGGTTGAGATCCCGGACAAATGGACCGCCAGATGCGATAATCTTCACGAGACCATCGCTAGGGATATCGCTATAATATTCTGTAGTATCTACTTTGGTCCACAACTGCCCATCATAGCACATTTTGTTCCAGGCTTTGGAAACAGCAGAACAGCGGACAATTTCTTTGGGGTTCAGATAACTGAAGATGAGCATTCTGAGCTCATCGGGCATGCTTCCCCAGAAGTCGAAAGCCTTCTTCGGCTTTGGCGCGGGTTCTGCGACGGCAGTTTCTTGAATTGCATCAGTACTTCCTCGCGGTGATCCACGGGATCCCGGCCTGAACTCGGTTGGCAGAGGAATTGTTCTCGGTTGAGCGGCGTTTGGTGAGTCTGACCCGACAAGACGAATTCGAGCGTTATCCTCATGTTCTTCTATTGGATAAGCCTGACCAGAAGTCATTGGACGCACATTCAATCCACCATAGAGTTGGGACGAGCTTCCATTACCGAGACAAGGAGCATATGCCGATTGACCAAGTGAAACACAGGACAGTGAAGCTTTTCCATCTCGGCGGTAACCAGTAGAATGAGAACGGCCGCGTTTGGTCAAGCTGGGACTCGACGAGATGCGTTGGAGGCTTTGCAGCAATTTATGTCGTCCTTTGAGTTTCGGTGGTTGCTCCAAGGGTATCTGACCTGTTGAAGAGGCCGGGCTCGCCGGGGAGGCTGTCCCGGACGGAGTAATCCTGTCGGTACTTGTAGCAGCCATGGCGTAGTTTGGTATATATTATCAGAACCTCTCCGGACCAACGGGTGCTTCTCAACTCTTTCCGAGCACTCTTAACATGGAAAGGATACCTCTGGATTATGAAAACTTGAACAGTCGACCAAAATGATATTCACTCGACAACGGGTGCGAAGTCGTGCAAGGATAGCCAGTAATTGAGTTTTAGATGGTGGTCATAGTGACCACTGACGGATGCAAGCCCGCGTTCCCGAAGTATATTGTTAAGATGCAAATGGCAGCACGCGAGCCCGATGCCAACGCCAAAAAAATCCGTTCCAGCGGATAAAAAGGCCGCAGAGAGAAGCCGAGAGGAAGTCGACGTGAGGATAAGGCAGAAGAAGAGGATGATGAGGGCCACCTGCGCAAGAAAGATTCAAGGGACAGCGTTCTAGTTTTTTTCGGCTAAGCTGTGTAAGAATTGTACCATGGGACCTCTTGACCGCGTAACCCGGGGAGCCGGTCAATGTGGGAAATCCCCAGTTGTATGAACGTAGCAGTCGTGAAGGGGAGGGAAAGCCTGGACTGTATAAATATGCCCCTCTGGCACCATCCACGCGCAGTTGATGAAAGTGTGGAAAGTCCAAGAACGAAAGCGGACAGCCTAATCAGCAGACGGTCTTGGAAGGGAAGCAAAGCAATTAAGATAGGCAAAAAGAGTTACGAGAAGTCCAGAACCAGAACCATGTATGATCGGACTCTCACTTCGGTCAGCCGACTTGACTTTTGGCAGCTCTGACCGTACCATAGAGCCACACCTCCACTCTTTGCTGGTAGAAGGCATTTCACTCCCGACCTGTCAAGGGAGATATTTTTTTTTTTAAAAAAAAAAAAAGAAAAAAGGAAAAGGAAAAGAAAAAAAAAAGACAAGAGTCTGTTAACTTGACCCACTGTCCATCTAGTAGCTTTCTTGTTCCATGACATGGATACTTTACAGTACGATTGTTTTCTCCTCCGCCACCACAAACAAACCCCCCTCAACAGGCTTATCGTGATCAGTTATCGATAGAGGCAAGTGGGGACGGTTTCCATACAATACTGGAATTTGGAAACCTGTAATACTCCACCGACATCTTACATCTTACTTTACAGTAAGAAAAAAATGCCTCAATGCCTTGAGATCTACGGAGTAACAAGGTGGATTTATATATGGCAACAATCCATTCAGAAATAGATTTTAGTATTTCGTACATCCATCCGAGACGGAATACTGTACCTCATCGGGTTTTCCAGTATTTCCCCGAGACCAGGGCCTAGGTCCTCAGTAGTAAATTTCCAGGCTACTAGGCACCGGTTTCATTCCATACCAGGAACCCGGCCACTGTGTGTATGTATGTATGTATGTATGTACATACATACATGGATACAGTACCTACTTACTAGTAGTAGATAGGTACAAAGGTACTAAGGTAGTAGGACAGAATTGTCCTACCCAATAACGCCTCAAGAAGGACCACAACCCAGCCACGGAAGACCATCAGTCACAGTGGAGCAAGCAACAACGCACTGGGCATGGATGGTTGTTGAAATTTCTCACTCAGAGAGGAAGGACTAAAAAGCTGTTGTCCATGGTACGGAGTACTGTACTGTACATCCATGGACCACAAAGCAATTGCAACAACCCCAATAAGATAGGATATTATCCATCTATGGAGTACACTTTTTCCCATACTTGGGACAGCGAAGAAACATTCATTGAACACTCATTGGCACTTGTCAACAGGTACTGTATAGTAACAGGAAAAAAAGTATGTATGTACGGAGTACATACATACATACATACATACCTGGATCGAAGTGGATGAGTCTCTTGTTTACCTCCACGCCACCCACCCTGCGGGGAATTCAACAGCGAACTATGGAGTACTCTGTATTTTTCCTATTATTGAAATTCAATCAAGGTAGGTTGTTGCCTCTTGACACCGATTCGGGACTCCGTCGTGTGCCACGACAAGAATACTAATCAAGGAAACAGTGGTGTGACTGTTGTCTCATTGTTAAGGTCGGATACTACGTGTGGCTGAGACAGACTGCTCTCAATAAAAGATTAAAAATAAATACACTTACGAATCACTGCTGTCACAGTGAGAAAATTCCCAGAATAGATGAGTCTGTTTTATATCTTCAAGTTATCTGGCTCAGTGCTGTATGTACATACATACGTAGATATGTACGAGGTACGGAGTACATATGTATGTCCTCCGTAGTAAAATTTCCCTTTCTTGTCACGGTTCTCCTAGAAGTCAAGGGAAGATTTACAGTACTAGTAATAACAACAAACCCTGACCGCCCGTCCGGATAATAGCAATGTGACCCCCCCAACCAGTAATCAACCAAGGATACAAGGACTCATACATAAGGTAGTTCATCTCCAACCCTGTAGTAATATATATACACTTTAGAAATGAGTGGATGATACTAGATCATCCTCAGAAGAAAGTTCACCCGGACGACAATTAATCAACTAATGTGGTAGTAATGCATTGTACAGTTGGGGCTGGATTCCCCCGCTTTTGAACACCCCGCACTTTGGAATGGGGGACAGTGAGTTCTCAGTATGGAGTATGGAGTACGGAGTAGTACGGAGTACTAATCATGGAAATAAATTAAGGACGAGGTTTCATTTCTTGTATAACTTGCTTGACGGCATGTGAGTGGCATAACATCTCAATGTTCAACGACCCTGTCAATATGCACACAATGTTAGGTACGAAATAGTGGCTTGGCAGTTTTCTATGGTCTTTCAACAAGTAAACTCAATTATGATATGGGGGGTATCTCAGCCTCCTTTTTTGTTTCTATAGTTAATGTGTTGGGATATGCTCTTTTTCTTTGTCTTTCGTCTTTGTCTCTTGCTTCATGCGTATGGCCTCCGCCATATCATCCCTATACTAATTTCATCTCCCAAAAAGATACAGCCTCTTGGACTCCTGTTTCTATCAGGTCTGGTCGTAAGAGCCGTCACACTTCACAAATCATTGATACGCTTTCCGTCATGTATATTAGCTGGGTTCAAGGGCGCACAAAAAAAGCAGAGGAAATGATCGTCATGTTCGTGAAGAACGTCTTCATATATAAATTTTTCGAGGTTTCCCTCCATGGCCATATCAAAATAGCATGCCACGTGTCGTGCGTGGCGCCTAGGTATTAAATTGGTTCTACTCGCTGTCGGTCATCCATGGGTGCTCTATGATCTCAGTGATTGTGAGACGGTTGTCAACGTCTCGATCGAGCATGCGCCTTATCAAGTCAATGCAGTCCTCCGAAAAGGGTAGGAATGGGATTCGAAGTGGGTGGTCCAGGATCTCGTCGATGTTGTAAAATGGATTTTCCTTGTAGACGATCGTGTATAGAAGAATACCAAGGGCCCAGATATCTTGCTCTTTGCCTCGGTAGGATTTACCTTGAAGAACTTCCGGTGCCGCATAATCTACTCAAGGTCAACACAATCTTTACAATGTAGAGACACGCGGGTGACTGACCGATGGTTCCCACAAAGACATCAAACGGCCCGTTCTTTATATAAGCAGCGCTCCCGAAATCAATCAGCTTAATCCTGCCCTCACCGTCGAGAATCACATTCTCGTCCTTGATATCACGATGAACAACCAAGGCTTTCGTGTGAAGATGGTGGATAGCATCCACAACCTGCCGAAAGATGTTTCTGCACTCGGTTTCGTCCATGTTCGCTTTCAACTCGATATAGTCGAAGAGATCCATTCCAGGGAGCCCGTGCGGCATCATCTCGATATAATAATTGACATCATCCTCGAAGAACCCTTCCATCTCCACGATGTTGGGATGTTTGAAACCGTCCCGCCGAAGATAATCCAGGACATGGATTTCCAGCGGGACTGTACCTAGCCGACGGTCGCGAGTCCACGTATCTACGAGAATCCTCTTTTTTGTGACGTACTTCAATACGACCTTTTTAGCGGCATTCTTCTTCAGACGGGCAAGTTTCACCTCCCCATATGCTCCTTGGCCCATCTCCTCGATAATCACATAGTCGGCGATTGTCCTTTTTTTGGGTGGTTCCTTCGCGTTCGTCGGCCTTACCTCAGGTACAAGTTGTACGGGTCTGTCTGTGAGTGGCTCTGATGCTGCTTCAGTGAGCTGCTGACTCAATGTTGATGTCGGTATTTGAGTCTCCATGGATGTCTGCTCCGTGTTCGAGGGTGGTAACCGAGGAGTCTTTACCGATTGTATGCTAGATACCGGGACTACCGAGGGGCTTCTCACCTGGGGAGATTCGGTTTGAGGCGAAGAGAGACTCGCCCCACCTGTAGCATGAATCTGTCTCGAGTACGTAACCCACAGTGCATAGACGAGTTCTGCTACAGTGAAGGTTTCATTATGTTCGATGTCGGAATCACTCTGGTGACTTGGACTTTGTTCGCCTTGCTTTGGGAAAATAGTCCCGCTTTTGACCACACGCAGTTGAACATCCACAGCAATCGTCGAGCCATCACGGTGGTTGGCAGTGAGACCAGTAGGTTCTAGAAATACTGAGGCAACATTGGCTTTTCCTTCCCGAAGGATAGAGAGGGTTCTTGCTCTTCGGAAGCTGGGTTCAGGGATCACAATTCCATCTTCCAGAGGTACACCCTCTTCCTCGGTAAGCACGTTCAGGTATGCGTCAAATCCGGGGATAAGCTCGTTAATGTGAAGTCCTTCCGGTCGCTCGTGGCCAAATAATGCCGCGGAAAATGCCGAGTTTGAACTGATAACCTTCAGCGTCGATGATGCCAGGACCATCATGCCGGCAACGTGAGGAAAGCTGGATATCCGCAAACTATCCGAAGTTTTATCTTTGGCGACAGTAACTGGGAAACAAATTGCCGCAGAAGTCTGCGCAGCAAAATACTTCAGCTCGGAAATTTTCGCCAAACCTTGATCAACTGGACCATGTAAGCAATCCTTGGGAAGACGAGGAAGGATGTCTGTGATCGGTTTGCCAGGCTTAACCACATCCCGACCCCAGAATCTGTCGATATCTCCATCGGTTTCTGTAATATTCCAGGACCTGTCGCAACGAACGTAGGCAACATCTTCTTGGATCTCCTCGATTACCCAGATTAAACCTCCACGCTTCTCCATGACCCAGACACTGGCGGAGCCTCTTGCTCCATTGCGTTTCTGGATCGGAACCACGTCTCCGCACAGCAGAACACCGCGTGACTTTGTGGATGGATGATTGAGGGGCTGGGGGGTGCGTGTGCTAGAACCATAGCCATCGTCGGTTTGTGCCCTCCTTACTCGAGAAGGTGGCTTACTAAGAAGTTGAGCCGTGACACCGTTTCCCATTCCCATAGACTTGAGGTTGACTGGCGTCTTGCGGGGCCTATCCGGGGTGGGCTGGAGCTTGGCCGCGACATCAGTAGAGGGATCTTGAAGCTTAGATTCCAGCCACTGCCTTCGGTCTTTCTGTACGACTTCTAGGATACTTAACTTGCGGAGCTCCGCTTGTGTCACACCGAAGACAAGACATGACAAATCATTGGCCGCCAATATAGTCCACGGGGCTCGGGACTCGGTCCTAAAAACGGCCTGTGAGACTGGAGTCCATTTGCTGCTATGTGTGTGTAATACGGGTACCGGTAGTCCAAATCCAAGAGTTGAGGCGCAGGTTGGGGAGAAAGGATCAGTGGCAGAATAGGGTTGTGCTAGAGTTTCCATCAGCTTGCCCTGGAGGGTAGCAGAGCTAACATCTGTGTATGTACGTTTTAAGCTTACGCGCCTGGACGAGGGGGTGGACCTCCTTCCTCCCCTTTGAGTCGACACCTGGGGACCGGCCAAGTCGCTCACGGAATCCGACTTTCCCGTAACTGGTGCGTGTCCGTGAGGCAATTCCTTGATCTCGGCCATAGGACGCTGGGATTCGAAGAATGCTTTCTCGAAAACATCGCCACTGTCTATGATCGCGGGACCAGTCATTGGCCCCCGCGCATAGTTATATCGGTCATCCCTTCCCAAGACGTTTGCCTTCGACAGTAGATCCACGACACTTTGGACCTCTGCATCGCCACTTATACGAGCCTGCGCATTGACGATCCCAGGACTGTTTGCAGCCCATCCAAAGCGGTCACGCATGAAGTCTATGGATCTTTTCAAGATATTTTGGCGGCTGTGTAGTAGCTCCTCTGACTGCTGGGCAAATGAGAATGAATGTAAGGATTCGCAAGGGAACCGATGTAGATCTTCTAAAGCGCCTGCATCATTCAATGAAACTCGTGTGGAGAATGTCCTCGAGGTTGATCGGGAACGAGGAGAGGGCGAGTGACTTCGGGAGGTTGTAGGGATTAGCGATGAGGACGACATGTTCGGAAGCGTCAGAACTCGCGAAGGTTGACGTATACGATCCAGGCCCGACGGGCCAAGTCCATGCTCATGTTCAATAAGGGGGGACCTGCAAGGGAGATTTCTTTTCCTTAGTGTTGTCTCTTGTCTTGCTGTAATTGCATCCGGTTCTAGTCAACGCAAGGAGGCGTTTTCCGTCCTTAACCGACGTACCTTGAAAGATGATCATAAGACGAAAGGGTTTCCAACGAGCCTCTCATTGAATCATTTGTACGACCTGAATCATGTCCAAGGAAAGGATCTGGCTCTGGGGACTCTGAAAGGGGACCCAGAGGGGACGATAATGGACTCGGTTCGCCTATTCACCAGATACAGTCAGCCGAGTGAATGGATTTCTTTCCGTTGGTAAACTATCACAGAAAAAAAAAACCAAGATAAAATCTCCGGGGGTATTGAAATGTGCGGGTGAATGTTGCAAGTTTCAACATGACTCGGTCGCCGGTCCTTTCATTTCATTCTTCTCTCCTTCGCTGCCTGTTGTATATATTTACCTCCAGCTTTTCATCCCTTCTCAATGTAGGCAACTGTTCTTAAACACGAACTGTTCCCTTTCCACCATCGGTAACTTCCCCATTACTT
The DNA here is from genome assembly GCA_009193565.1 of Aspergillus coremiiformis. NCBI lineage: Eukaryota > Fungi > Ascomycota > Eurotiomycetes > Eurotiales > Aspergillaceae > Aspergillus > Aspergillus coremiiformis. The sequence continues at coordinate 17,934 of ML739268.1, read as the reverse complement.
GAGGCAAGATAATCACACGCAACAGTAGACTATGAAGGGATGGAAGAGAAACAGTAGTAGAAGCAACGAAATGGAAAAGAAAAAAGAACCCTGACTAACCATCGGGATTATAGGAAGCTGACCCCATATTTCCCCAAAAGGTAACAATAAAGCGATCAGTATCGGTCCGGCCGATTGAACTCGGGTGCCTTAAAAACCGCGCAGACCTCGAGTATGAGGAGACTAGTAGTAACTTGAATAACCGGGTTTGCGATCTATACTGCTACATGGAATGGTAAACTTGCACGTTGACCACAAGTAGTTTGCTTTAGCGGGATGTAGGAGACTCTCCCTTTTTTCTTTTTTCTTTTTCCGTTCCCTCTTTTTTTTTTTTTTTTTTTTTTTTTTCTTTTTTCTTTTTGGGCGGGTTCGTTTTGGGGGGGTTGTTAAGAAATCGGCGCACTGGGACTCAAGAAAGTGTTACCGCAATCGACCGAGAAATCAACCCACTTTGCTTAGTATTTGTGATTTTGTTCGTGACTCTCCCCGAGGTGTAAATGAGCCAGTCAGCCGCCGAAAAGAGAGAGAACGGAGTTAAAATGGTGTCAGCGGGCGACGAAGAAGAGACTGAAGAGAAGGCAGCTGCCTGGTGAGGTCACAGGTACCATCCGGAGTGCGGTTCGCGAAGGAAACGAAGCATGTGGGCGACTGGTGCAAGGGGTAAGTACAGTACCTTCTGTACGTGGTACTTCGTCGTATACGTAGTTGGTATGTATATGGATCGACAATTGTTCGTGTTCGAGTCGGAAAGCAATTGGAGAGTTTCGTTGTTCCCTTTGTCTTGTTCCCTTCTTGTTTTTGTTCTCTCTTCTCTCTGTCTCTGGTTTATTATATATATATATATATGGCTTTTTTTTTTTTTTTTTTTGAATGAATGAATGAATGAATGAAAGTGTTGTTGTCAATGTGAACAAGAACAATAGAAAGAAAAAGAAGAAAGAAAGAAAAAAATAAGGGTTGGGGATTTTAAGTCATACAGCCAATTAACCAACAGCGAGACACAACTCGAGACGGTGAACAGACGAAGAAAAGTAGAGACTAGTTGAGAATAGTGAGGGGAAGGCTGGTGGAGAATGAATGAAGGAGTTCAAAAGTGAGGATTATTGTCTTGCCCTCTCTTTCACAGTCTTTTTTCTTCGGTTTTGCCCCTTTCTTTGATTTGTACGGAGTACAATACAAGTAAATTGATTGTATGTGAAAGAAAGGACCGTCACTATAGAGAAGGGATCGAGTGAAGGTGCCAGTGAAGAAAGGAATGGAGGGGAAGAAAAGAAAAAGGGGTGGTCCGGTACGGGAATAGACGAAGAAATAAGTTAAAATGCAAAGAATTATTATAATATTTTAGATCTACATTAATTTTTCTTTTATTTTTCCTTTGGTAACCCAACCCGATGGATGTTTACGGAGTAATGCCTAAGGAACAGAAAATCATAACGAGTATTCTAAGAATGATGATGTAATTTTGCAGACCAGTTTGACTTTTCTCTCCTGGTCTGGGGTGAATGAATTCCTAAAATATTTATTTATTTGAAAGAAAATACGGAGTACTCCGTATTCCAAAATAAAATAGAAGAAAAGACCACCTTCAGATTGAACTGCCGGTTCAGTCAAAAGTCTCACGGAACCGAAAACCCGGACCCTTAATAGAGAGAGAGATTACGCTCAATGTACTCCGTACGGAGTACTCCATACATTTCTCTCCCTCTATCTAGTACCTACTCTTCTTTCTGTTCTGATAAGCTCTTAAACCACTGAGCCCTCTTCTTTCTCGACGGACTCAAAACCGACAAAATCTCCTCGCATGGAATGTTCGCAGTCACAGAGGTCGTCGTTTGAAATATTGGAAAAGATGGAGTCAGTGAACAAATAGACCACACTAGCACACAGTACATCATGGAGCCATGGTGCAGATCAGCCATCATCTACCATTTAGTGGTCCGTTTGAAGGTTCATTCCGCATTCTTCGACCGGGCGCGATATAGTTCCTTCGAACTAAACCAAAAACTGAAAAGAAAGAGTCATTGGAGGCGAGCCAACCATAAGTACTCCGTGCACATCATCTCTTACAGCAGACATCATCTCTCGAGTGGCACGCTACCAGCATTCTTTCTCGTGAGTTAGAAAGGCATATCACTTCTGGCATGGATTGCCCTTTCGTAGTGACTTCCGACGGTAATACTCCGTACAACTTTTACAAATATGTATGTACGGACGGAGTACTGTATGTATGTACATACATACTGTACATACATAGTTCGATGTAGATGCGGAGGTGGCAAAATCAGCAATATAACGTCCCGCGGCATGCGCATCAGGACGGGAATACTGAGTAGTAGATTGTTCAAAGTGGCCAATAAATCAATTTCGATTGTCCAACAACATTCCCTAATAAATTCATGACGACATAGGTCGAGTACTTTCCTCTACAGCGGATGAAAAAAAGTAGAGATGAAAATAATGTACGACTAATGCAATGAGCACGACTCAGGTATACAGGGCTAATAAAGAGGGAGAGGGGCAGAATGGACAGAACCAAAAAAAAAAAAAAATTATTCGCATTACAGGTACTCCGTACTCTACTGTCTGCTCTTAGGACCTCGAAGGCTCCGCAAGGCGAAGTCATCAGGTTCGGCATATGGTCTTCTTTGTTCTTCATCTCCGTTGCCGAACAGAGCGTTCGGTTTGGTGCCGTGCCGAGTTTGTTCGGGTGGCACGGATGCCGGACTAACAAAACTAGAGATATGTCGGCTGCCACCGAGCATCCAGGAGAATTCAGACTCAGCCAATGACGGGCGTGCTACCGGTCGCAGTGACAGTGAAGTGGGGATCCGAGCTCGGTCGTGGGTTTTGAGTTCACCTTCCACAGAAGATCGGGATGATGTCCCGGACCCCCCGATCCTGCTGGTGACTGACGGAGAGCGTTCGGCTTTGTCACTTCCCACATCCGATTGATCAGGGGGCTTCTCCGAAATCGTTTCACCAGCTGTGCTTGGTGATCGGGTTGCAAATCGGAAAGGTGCAGAAGCATTTTCTAGACAGGTCTGAACTGACTGAACCTTGACGAGAGCCTGTTTCATAGCGTCCGCAGTAGCATTGTCGAGCCCTTCTGCTTTCATCATACGGGAGCGGATATCGTTCAACGCTTGGCTCAAGGACTTCGCCAACATCCTGTTGCGCTCTTCCAGCTCTTGGACCTTGGTCTTCAACTGAGAGACGGTATCAGATTCTCGTGCCCACTGCACATCCGAGCTACGGTTTAAGGAAGAATCTCCATGTCTCATCATTCGAGAAGTGTGTTCCGACTGGATCGTCTGCATGTTCCTCTTCGCTTCGCTCACTGCTCCACGGACAGCCTTAGCAACACCCCAACCTTCCGTCCGTCGCTGGATACCTTCTGAAACATCTTGGAAAAGCGCCTCAAAGCTACTGGGACTGTTTCTCGCGGGGGATCTGGATGGAGAACTGGCCTCGCTCATGTTTCTTGCATCGCTGCGGGGATGAAACTTTCTTCCAGAGAAGCGCCTCGTTCCCGATTGACTGAGGCGTTTCAAAGAATCAGGAGGCTTCCCCGAGTACTTAGAAATAATAAAAGCCCCTCTATCAGAGGTCGGGTTCTGTTCTAAATATAGCCCATCTAGCACAAAGCTGTACGGTTCATGAGGATGGGGGGAGGGATAGCGGAGCAGCATGGTTAACACAGTTGAGGAATCAGCTTCCAGTACTAATTGCAGTTAGCGGGGAAATAATAGAACAAGAATTAGAGGTAACGAACACTGCCAGCGAATCCTAAGCAGCATTGCAATGCACACAAAATCAATTAGCTCTGGCCGTAACCCCTCGGAGAAGAGAAAATCCCAGACTATAAGAACGTCTTGGAACTGAAATTCGCGACCGAATAAGAGACGCATCCAACGGCTACTCAAATGATTAGCCTTGGTATTCATTAACATAGGGAATATTACCCACGTAAGGAATATTTGTGGCAGGATTTCCAGTGCCTGTAGATGATCCGCCAACTCTAAGTCTGTGGTCATTAATAGATCATTGTGGATATATTCGCATTGGCTGACAATCGGTATAATGTCCATCTGTCCATTCGCAGATCGCTGTCTATTGTGCTCATAGTATACTCGAGTGGTTTGCATAACTGAACAGAACAGTATGAATGAGTCATGCTCCACATAATTGGCATCAAGAAGCTGTAACATTAAGTTATCGTCCTCTCCTATATGATTGTCCCCCTCACAGGAGGTCGCTTCGATTGCATCTCTGTCCATAACCCAGAGTATGGGTGCCAACAGCTCATGCATACCTTGGCGATAACCCAGATCTGGGTTAAGTTTCGCATAGATGAAGAGAATATCGGTCATCTTCGCCTTAGTTACCGGTTCCTGGAAGAAAAGGGTTTCCTGCAAGCATCTATCCACATCTTGGGATATATCTGCTCTCATCTGTTCATCATGTCGTAGAGTTTGCCATGGAGACTAGACCCAGCGCTCGTCAGAGGTACAAATCTTGGTACGCCATACCAACAGACTCGATGTAGCATACCTCCTCGTCATCCGCCAGCGGATCAACGGTTGACTGCAAATCATCGGGGTGTTCTGTATACTTCATGAAATGGGATTTCAGCGCCACATAGGCGCTTCGAGATTCTGATATCTGCTGTGGCCATTGTGTGCGATCGAGGTTATCGAAGAGTAGGAATGCCTACGCCTCGGTAAGCACAATCGAAAGTTATATCCTCATGTCCAAAAGCGCACACCTTCCAACAGATTGACCTTAGCCCGTCATTGCACAGCGTCTCTCCTTGTTCTGATCTCAGCGTCGCTCGGAGGTCGGAGGTGGTGTTATTGTCGCGGAAGAGGAGACTCCATCGCTGCCTGACGAAAACGTAAGCTGTCAGCGTCATTTCGGCAGACCAGTGCCAGTCCAACATATTGTTTTTTACCTTATTTCTTCGATACCCCTCATTTCCCCATGTGCAGATCTGACCGTGCGCGTCAGTGATTCGTGGAGTGGGTTAATGGGGGAAGATGCGAGGACTAATCGGGAGGTATTAAATTAACGGTGGTCTCAAATACGATTTATGACGGATGATCAGCCGTCGCCGCGGAGTTGACCCGCCACAGAGAGACCTGCCCGATTTCCCTCGTCAACATCAATGTCTGCAGACTTGCTCGCAGAATTTGGATTCGGTGCCCCTGCTAACCAGTCTTCAGGGACTGAACACCAGCAGGCGGCTCGACCTGTTGGCCGATCATCTTCTCTAATTCCCGATCTGGAAATATTTGACAATGCTCCTCCCACCTCCATCGTTACTACCCACCACTCGGATGTATCAACGTCACACACCAGTCAGCCACAGACACGCCCGACTCATCTAAGGACGTCTCGGAAATCCGATGTATCACATTCTGCGGGGAATATCAACTACAGTAATGTCCTATTTGATGCCACCCTGGAAGATCCTCCCGACGACGATGGTGAAGACTGGGGAGAATTCGAATCGGCGGATCCCCCATCCAGTCAGGGAATGCCAACAAGTTTTCGTCAATGTCATGGAAATACGCTAGGTTGGTCGGAGTGGGAGGATCCGAACGACCCGAAAAAGCTCGCAGTCTCACCTCATCGAGTCGGCCTCTGGGATTCATGCCCAATAGAAGATAAGACACCACGAAGTCATCCCCTAGCTTCTAGCGCACTTGTTGATAATATCCTGGGCCATAAAAACGAGATTGCTACATCTACGACATTGGACATAGCTCAAGAGCAAGACGATTTTGATGAATGGGGTGACTTCGTAGATGGCCCGCCACAGAGTGTTGGATGTCGAATACCAGCTGTCGGAAAGGTACCAACTCAGAACACGAAGGCCGTCACCAAATTAGAAAAGAACGTCTCTTCAACATTCAACATATCAAATAACCCTGTCTCGCCCGATCAGATCCGCCCCACAAATATTCCTCCACCGTCTGTTTTACTTGAGTTATTTTCTCTACTTTTTGAACAACTCCGGAAGGAGGCCACTGAAGTTAGAAAGAATGTCCAAGAAAAGCAAAACATTGATAATGTTGCCACGCTTATCCTCTGTACTCTGAAGACGACAGCTCGAGTCGTTGCGGGTCGTACATTGCGATGGAAAAGGGATAGCATTCTGAGTCAGAGTATGAGGATCGGTCCTGCACGGTCAGGGAAACCAGGAGGGATGAAGCTCAATACAGTCAATAAAAACGAGGACATCAAGGAACAACAAGAAGCTGTTGATGTGATTTCTATGTGGCGTGACCGGACCGCCCTTTTTAATTCGGTGATCCAAGCATCTGGCAAACGCCCAATTCATGTTATCGCCCCCAACATTCGAGCGATAAATGCTAGCACTGAACAAGGAGCTCTAAAGGCTTCCCATGCATGTGCTCTTTGTGGGCTGAAAAGAGAAGAACGGTTGCCTAAGATTGATAATCATGTAGAGGACAGCTTTGGAGAGTGGTGGACCGACCATTGGGGTCATACTGACTGCAAACAATTCTGGGAGAAACATGTGAACTTACTCAGTCAACGATGAACCTATTCCATGGTCACCAATCTGAAATTCTAAGCGATTAGATGATTGAGATCCACTTGGGCTCTTTGCCTTACTCAAGTGCAGTGAAACCCTGGCAGGACAAGACCAAAGACCTTGTCCGGTATACACTCTTAGCACTGATATCGAATCAGCCAATGGTCACAGCATAGAGATTCGACAAGGTAGATATCCACAGTCGTACTAGTGCAGTACTAAGGTAGGTATCTCACACTGCAGTCACATGGATTAACTCACCAGTGATGATGACTGCCCCACACACTAGTCCTATTGCAGATAAATGGATACATCGTATTACTAAGTATTAGTACTACTGGTACGAGGGTTTAAGACGCCTGCGGGTCCTCCGATAATAAAGTAAATGATAAGACGAAGTTGGTCATTTAGACCAGCCGACTTGGTTTACACAGAATGGAAGAAAAATGACTTTTATTTTATTTTTATTTTTTTCATTCTTTCTTAATATCAGGCATGATCCAAAATGCTAACTTGCTGAATATAAACTATGAAAATTGACTCTTGCAGGTCTCAACTTGAGAGTTCCATGGATGAATCCATTTCAATTGGCCTGGTGCGGGGATGCGTTTTTCCTACTAAGTATCCGTACTCCGTACTCCGTAGTAAGGTAGGTATCTAATAGGTTCTCATTCCTGTAATTTACTCCGTAAATCAGTTTTGGGGACCTGAGGCATGGAAGCTGCCTGATCCTGGGCAGTCAGCCAGCCTACCAGTCCCGGACAACCACCGACTCATTGTCTACCTGACAACCTAGGTTGGTGATACCATTGCCCAGTTTCTCCCCCCTTTCACCATCACCCGACCACTCCTCATTCCTTTCCCCCCTCCCTCCCCTATCTCATCATTCAATCTTACGTCCTGCCGTGGGTTACAGGACACCCGCTTATTCTCAGCCAAGTTGAATTGCTACTAGTACTCCAGGCTACCTTGAGGACTTCACTCGTACTTTCATATCCACCCTAAAATCGGGCTTATCTCAACTACCACTAAACCTAGAAGGACAGAAGAGTCCAGCACATCTTATTGATCCATCGGTTTCCAACACTGTTTCGAACTTTCAGACCTGGTTAATTCCTACAGATAGTCGTTGAAGGTGCGACCAGGTCGGGTTCCCCTTATAAGGGAAAACCAATCCCAGGCAAGGTTGGGAATTCTGAAGAGAAAAACGATTGTTGTTTTTTTTTTCCTACTCCCTTCTGCCACACTTCATCCTCATAATAGACCAGATCCGATTACCCACCTTAATCTTGTCGCGCTCACATTCCAGGACGGATACTTAGCTACTGGTAGTGGAGAAAGAAAGCTAGGGCGGATCATAATGGGTCTCGCATACAACGTTTACCTTACTTCCAACAAAATCTTTGGATGCAAGCAGTGCAAGACACACCTTGCGGACTATGATGATATCATCAGCCGAGTGGGTGTCCTTCCCTAACCGTCAGCCCACACAAGGCATGTGCTGACTGAGTGTCTTGTTTTCCTCAGAACTTTCGTGGTCAGCATGGCAAAGCGTATCTATTCAACAATGTTGTCAACATAACCCAATCCGAAGCGGTGGAGCGTAGCATGACCACTGGGAGGCATATCGTTCGTGATATCGCTTGCAGACAATGCAGAGAAACGGTAGGGTGGAAGTACGACAAAGCATTCGAGACCAGCGAAAAGTACAAGGAGGGCAAATTCATACTGGAGGAAGAGCTTCTGTGCGTGGTGTGCTAAGGTGCCTTGTCTCTTTCATGAAGGTGGGCATGCGTTCTTACTAAAGCGGTGTACGGTAACATGACGGACTTAGTTACTGTGAGGCTTCCAAAGAAAGACTTGCAGCTACACTTGCAAGGACTGATTCATACAGTGAGCGTTTTATATCGTGGCGTAAGACAAAGGCGTTGAATGGTGCGTTATGTTCTACTTTGGCCGTTTTGCAGCACGCAATATTTGGGATTAGTACTTGAAGTTTCGGCTTCAATCCATCCTCGACGTTATGTATCATTCATGCTTCAAATTCAAGAGCCTGTGAACTCTGCTATCATTATTCCAGTCAGTGGATCGTAGGGCAAAAACGATATAGATCGAGATAACTCAGCTTTCTCTCCTTACAGGTAAGGTATAGTGCCTCTCTAGAGCTAACTTTGGCTTGAAGATAAGATGTTCATGACTGTACATTTTATCCTATGGGCTGAGCGTTGGAGTGACCTGAGCCCCACAGTTATAAATCGAGGGGTGAAAACGCACGTTACCGTTTATCGGATTTATGTGGGGTTCTTCGCTTCTCCAACCCGGCACATTTAAGAGTATCAGGTATTCTAATGCCCCGAAGCTGCTAAGAAGGAACCTCCTTGCATGATTCCTCTTCATACTTAAATCACTTGCAAACTATGAGCACGGAAAACAAGATGCGCGCGGTGGTGTTCCACGGCCCTTATAAAGTGGCCGTTGAAGAACGACCAATCCCCAGTATCCAGGAATCGGGAGATATTGTTGTCAAAGTAACCTACACAGCCCTTTGTGGAAGGTAAGGCAAAGATGACTTTCGAATGGCTTTTTTAACCCAAAGTTCTGGGGAATTGTTACACGCTGGACTGACAAACGCTAACTATCGCAGTGATCTCCACACATTTCGAGGCACCGAACCTGCTGGGACGGGGTTTATAATGGGCCACGAAGTCACGGGTGAGGTCGTCGAGGTCGGAGATAGCGTCAAGTCTGTCCAGAAAGGCGATACGATTGTGAGCGCTTTTACGACGTCCTGGTAAGTAATTGCTACATGCAGTCTGTAGGGTAAAGATAAAAGCTCAGCTACTGCAATGGGGGTTATCAAACGCTAGAAAATTTCTATGGCCGTTTGAAATATCTGTACTCCGTACACGTATGCTGATTTTCTCCACAGTGGCGAGTGCTTCTACTGCAAGCAAGGATTCTCCTCCCGTTGTGAGAAGAATGTTCTTTTTGGATGTGACCATCTGGATGGAGCCCAGGCCGAATACGTGAGTAGCTCCATCATGTGCTGATAATGTGTAGACATGCTCACAAGGATGTGGCCTCTATCAGATCCGCATTCCAAATGCAGAAGGAACAGTGATGAAAGCCCCCGAGGGCGTCGAGGAGAAATACCTCGTGCTTATGGCAGACATCTTCCCGACAGGCTACTTTGCGGCGAGCAATGCCTTCAAGGGGTACACTCCTGAACAAATTTCCGAGCAGACGGTCGTACTGATTGGCTGCGGACCAGTCGGACTCTGTGCACTGATCAATGCTCTAGAATTCAAGCCCAAGCATCTTCTTGCAGTTGACTCTGTCCCATCGAGACTGGAGCTGGCAAGATCTCTTGGAGCTGAGCCCTGGAATTATCAGCAAGACCGGGAAGGATTAGACAAGCGGGTGAAAGATCTGACGAATGGACGTGGTGCAGATGCTGTAATCGAAGTGGTTGGTTCGAGTCCGGCACTGAGGACTGGCTTCGATCTGCTGCGACCATGGGGAACGATCAGTAGTGTTGGAGTCCATAATGGAGAGGTAAGAACTCTCGGGCGGGGTATCCTATAAATTTGGTTAGTATCATGTTGTGTTAACTTGTTTCAGATTCCATGGGCTGGAAACGACGCTTATGACAAGAACCTGAGACTTCAGATGGGTCGATGCCCTGTGAGGTCGGTATCTCCTCAAGCGTTGGAGGTTTTGAAAAAGAATCAACATAAACTAGGGTGAGTTTGCTTTTATTTGGTTTCTTCTCTTATCCTTCAGGTTTTCTTTTCCTCCCTACTCCGTACTGTTTCTTTCTTTTCCACCAGTGATGTGGAGATTGCATGCATCTCTAACAAAATGTCTGGAAATAGATTCATGGCGGAGAAAATCATGCCTCTCTCTCAGGCTGTCGAGGGCTATGCGCTTTTTAATGCAATGAAGGTGCAGAAGGTGATTTTTGAAGCTGGAAAGTAGTATGTACATACTAAATAGTACGGAGTACTCTGTATATAAATAGTCTGAGTAGTATAGTAAATGACTGCGGTTAGAATCAAGAATAGAAGTCCTTTCTGAAATCCAAATGAAAATTTAGGGTACCGTACCTTTTCTTTTGGACAATAACAATTGACAGTGTCTGGTGGAGAGGTGAATGAATTTGATCAGCAATGAAGGGAGTACGAAGGTGAAGAGACTGAGTGTTGAGGAATAAATCCATTGCCTTTTCATTCATTCCGTTGATGATTTATAAGTCGAAAGTTGCCTGTGTACGGAGTAGTATTCAGTCTAAAGTAGTAGTAATAATAATAATAATAATAATAATTACACTGCTCAAAGAAACCCAACCAAACCTGAAAACCAAACTAAACCCAAACTTCTCTTTTTCTTCCGCTTCTCCAGTCAAGTCTCTTTCTTCCGTTTCCTATTTTCCTCTCCTCTCCTCTCCTCTTTTACTCACCTTTCTTCCTTTCCTCACGTCTTCCCTTCTTTCACCTTCTCCCTCTTCTCTTTTCTCTCTTCTCCCCTTACCATCTTCCTTTGTCCGCTATTCCTCCCCCTCCCGCTCGTCGAAACCCCTCTGAAATCACTTTTCCCCTGCTCGTCACATCTGATTGATCCTTATTGCCCCCTCCTCCTCCTCCTCCTCTTCCTCCTCCCTCTTCTTCCCTGACTTGATACGCTATCTCCACGCAAACTCTCTTCCTGTCCTTTGCGCCACCTCTCTCATCCTTGGGGTAAGTGATCGGTACATTGGTACTTTGTTATCTCATCGCAACCTCTTTCTTACCTACATGTCATGGTCTCCCAACTCCCCTCTCGCTCTTATTCTTTCAATGCCAAACGGCAAACCATGGATGCTTATCGCGCGACATATATTTTCCTTCGCTGTTTAAGCTTGTCAGCTAACTGGTGGAAAGAAACTCCGTTAAAGCTATCCCATCTTCCTAATTATCGACCCATTCTTCCTCTAAACTGATCCTTTCGCTCTTTCGACATTATGGATTCCGAGCTTCACGATACCCCAGTTGATGAGACCATGACTGATTCCGTCAACTTGGTCGATGAGGGCGACATGGAGATCACCCCGAAGACCGAAGAAGAATACGCCCAGTCTATGCTAACCCTCCGTGCGATCGTTTCTTCCAAGGAAGCCGGCGTGATCATCGGCAAGGCGGGTAAAAACGTCGCAGACCTACGCGACGAAACTGGCGTCAAGGCCGGCGTGAGCAAGGTTGTTCCGGGTGTCCACGACCGAGTCCTGACTGTGACTGGTCCTCTGCAAGGTACCGCTAGGGCCTATGCTCTGGTAGCCAAGGGTTTGCTAGAAGGCGCCCCGCAAATGGGTATGGGTGGCATCGTGTCCAACAACGGTACTCATCGTATGTCTCTCTGAATCCCCAATCTCTCTTTCAGATGGAAAGACCGGCTAACATCTGCCAGCGGTTCGCCTTCTTATTTCCCATAATCAAATGGGCACCATCATCGGACGGTCCGGCCTGAAAATCAAGCATATCCAGGATGCGTCCGGTGTACGGATGGTTGCTCAGAAGGAAATGCTTCCTCAGTCTACTGAGCGGATTGTTGAAGTGCAAGGTACTCCGGAGGGCATCGAGAAAGCGGTCTGGGAAATTGGAAAATGTCTTATTGATGACCGGCAGCGGGGAACTGGCACTGTCCTGTATAACCCCGCTGTGCGTGCGTCCGTTGGCACTGGCTCGGTGAACCAGAATGTGGGCAACGGATATAGCAACCGCCCCTACAACCGTACCGGTAATGGTGCCGACTTTAGCGACCAGTCCGGCGGCTACGGCAGACGCTCCAACCCCGATACAAGCAACCGTGGCTATCCCCTTGTCACAGAAGACGGCGAAGAAATCCAGACGCAAAACATCAGTATTCCGGCTGACATGGTGGGATGTATCATCGGTAGAGGTGGTACCAAGATCACCGAGATCCGTAGGAGCTCTGGAGCGAGGATCTCAATTGCCAAAGCTCCTCACGATGAAACTGGAGAGCGCATGTTCACCATCATGGGCAGTGCCCAGGCGAACGAGAAGGCTTTGTATCTTCTGTACGAGAACCTCGAAGCCGAGAAAACGCGCCGCAGCCAACTCCCCCAGGAATAAATACCTTAAATCCATTGGCTTAGTCCGAGAAAATCTGTATCAAATCAGTTTCGACGACGCTCCTAATCTCTCTTTTGGGAGTTTTACCACGCCGCTTTCTTGTTTTCTTGTTCGCGCATTCGCCTTTAATAACTTTGCTTCTGGACGTTGTCTTTTCCCCTTTTTCTCCTTTTTTTTTTCGTTTTATCGTATCGTGCAGCTTTCTTGGTTTACAAGAAGCAAGGGTTCGCTAGGACGGACTGCACATGCCTGTTAGATACCAGCCCTCCACGGTCTATAGTGATCGTCTTGCTTCAAAGAATTCGAGTGCCAGTCTGCTGACTCGTTCTCTTTGGTCCCGCCTTGCCCTGCCGCTCCGTCTTTCCCCTCGAAAAAGTGCTTCTCTACCATTTTTCTTTACCTCCTATTCTCTCGACCCCTCGTATTCACCCTTGTTTCTCTTCGATCCTTCTCACCTGAATCGCACTGTCTTCTTTCCGCCCAATTGAAATCATTCTCTCCAACGCCATTAACCCGACGTATCTATCTTGTGACCTATCCTGTTATTTCCTATATCTCCTTGATTCCTCCTTTTCGACAGACTCATCCGACATGTATATCCAGCGCCCAAGTACCTCATCCACAATGGATCCTGAGGCTGAAGAAGAAAAAAAAAATCGAGGCAAATCTCGTCTGAGATCATGACAGATGGCTGATAGTAGATCAATGATAATGACCTGTTTCGATAGCTAGTATGTATGGTCTTGATATGAGAACATGATATTCTTTCCTGACCTTTAGTCGCCCTAGAAAACGGAATCAAATCGGTGGAAAAGAGTATCATCATGTAAGAGAAATCCGATTAATTAGTAAATAGTATCTCAATCATATGTGTACTGTACGGAGTACATAGTACTATGCTATACGGAGTATACAGTATCCGTACTTAATCAGGATTCAGCCTCATGACGTAGATTCCGTAGGTTCCTGCAGATCTTATCTTGCATAAATATTAAAAGTAGTATAAACAACCAGATCAGGAAAAGCATAATTACCATAGGACCTTACGAGGTAAGAAAGGTTCCTATGAGATACTAACGTATGTATGTAAAGAATGGAAGAACCCTCCTACTTCGGTACATACCTCAGCTCTGTCCTCAACAAGGCTAGAAAAAAGAAAAAGAAAAATGAAAGGGAAGGGAAGGAAAGGCAAGGAAAGAAAAAGGAAAGACAAAAGAGAAAGGAAAGACAGGAAAGAAAAAAAAAACATTGAAATCGAAGGACACGCCAAAAAAAAAAAAAAAAAAAAATGAACAGACGGCCGAATCATCCAACGATGGTCGGTCGGTCGACCGGTCGATGATCCAATCCACTCCATCGGTCGACTAACGTACATGTACAAAATGAACAACAGGTGGTCATAAGGGTGAAAGAATGATGGAAATAAGGATGAACAAATGAGCAAGTAGTCTATGTTAGTCGCTCAAGTAAGGATAGTAACAAGGTTTCATACAATGCATTGTGCCTGTGGAATGCATGCTTTGAATCAGGTACAAAACAAATTTTCCATCGTAAGGATGTACACAGAATAGCACAATGTGCCCGTATGATGCACGAAAGACCGAGGATCCTCAAAAATTTGGCAGAAAGGAAAAAAGAGATTAACAGATAAACGCCGGCTGATCCGAATCCAAATTCCAGGCATGAGTCGCTGCGTTAGATGAAGGGCGTAAGCTACGTTGTTGTATTTCAGACCAGAAAACACCACGTGTAAAGGATAAAGGGCGTAAAGTTCAATCCATGCTGTCATCGAAGGAATTTACAGCACCGTCAGAGATGGCCATGGGTCGTTGCCGGATGCCAAACCTCCGGGTGGTCCCAAAACTGTTCGTTCTCGGACGCGAGATAGGGGTAAAGCTAGCTCCCAGTTTGTTCGACGGAACAATAATTCTGGTTTGAGACTGGTCTTGTCGAGGAGAGGTAGGTGTATCGTTGTTGGCTCCCCCGGAGGTAGAGCTCCGAGAAGGTAAGCCATATCGACGAGATCCTGCTTGAATATTTGAGCGAGATGTGGCCGGAGTCACCAAGATCCTACGAAGTGGAATACCGGACTGCGAAGCAGGTGGCGTACGAGGCTGTGGCAAGTGTGGCTGTTGGGATTCTGCTGAGTACCTGGGACTCTGGTCTTGCTGAGGTTCTGGCGCTTGACTCAACTGGGAAGCAGCGTATCCCTGAGGAAATCGCTGACGTGGAGGAGCGAGATACGCAGAATCCTGATTGCCGACATCTGTCATGTTTCTTGATATGGACCGACCATGAGGACTTCGGTGCTCGGTAGATTCATCGTCAGCTTGCAGTCTTCTTGCCCGTAGAGACGCGAGTCGGCTCAGCCGGCTCGCGGGAAGCGAAGAACCGGGCGATTGCGCCTGTTTGGTATCCAACATCGTATCATTACTCCGATTAACCTCATTACTATTATCGCTGGACGTGTTGCTGCTTGTATTTGCAAAACTCAATCGACGGGCTTCGAGGCGACTTGCGGCACGAGTACTCTTCCGACGGCTTAGACCTTCAGGTTCCTGGGTGGTACTCCGTCGATATGGTGTTGCTGGAGTCAATGTATGATCACCAGCACCAATGGGATGCTGTGTTACCGTGTCCTCGACTTTGCTTGATGCCTGTTGTCTACTCAGCTGTTCATCCGACAACGCGAGACAAAGCTCGGTCAACCCGCGACAAACACTATCTGCTTTCCGTCTCGATTGTCTGTCCGACGGACAGTAACCGTTCACGACGGAAACACTTCCAGATGGCGCCTTATTCGTGCCCAGGGTGGTTGATAGTGTTAGCGCATCTGTTGCGGTAGCTTCTAAGGCTATGTATACTTCTTTACTCAACACAATTTTGGATTTGGCCAGAGCAGATTGTAGAAGCGGATGAACTGGGTTTGTGGGAAGAATAGAATCAGGGTCAGGGGATGAGGTGCTGGTTTTGCGGTCGCGCTTCGGGGAGGATGAGACGGTTGTCACCGTAGTTGTTGCAGTACGGGGTCGTTCGGCAGAGGCGGAGGAGATGGCCTCCTGAGAGGACGGGGGAAGCTTGCCAGTAAGTTCTAGCTTGCGGATCCGAGATTTAAGATCCTCAAGCTCATCCCAGACGGTAGAAGGTGCAGTGGTGGACAGAGTCGACTCTGTTCCATCTTGTCGAGGACGTTCTGTGGCCTCGGAACTAGACGGATGCCGACTACTTCGGATTGTCGACAGCGTTGAATGGCGATATGATCGAGGATCCGGCAATGAGCCTCGCCTCTCAGTGGACGTTTTTTCCGGCGTATCGTCCGGGTTGATCTGACTTAGTCTACTTCTAGGCAAACCAATAGCGGACTTGGAGCTGGATATGTAGCCGGAATGAAGTGAACGGGAATGATCCTCGAGTGGATGAGCGGAAGCCGAATAGGAGTATGCTAGGGAGGTGCGTGGCTGGGATGGGGAGCCATTGTTGGAATGTAAGGGGTTCTCATAAGTATTCAGCCGAAACTGATCAGGGGAAGACGTCTGTTCATTGACACGGGAAGTTGAAGAGCGAAGACCACTTCCAGACATTCTTAATCGCGACTGTAACATTTGCAATCTTCTTATCAGTTCACGGTCGAAAGTTGTTCAAACAAATGGCGAGAAGCCTAAAAAAAAGGGGGGGAGACCCGTCGGAGATTCATTCGCAGGGCCATGAATTGTTTGGTTGTATGTCCGTCTCTGAAAGCAAACATGGAACTCACCCGTCTAAGTTCTGACCGTCCAAGGGATTCGCGACGGCTCTTGTCTGACCTAGCGATGTTTAGAAAGATGTCTTCATTTCTCGATCGAGAATCGTCCGCAACCGGGGCTCGACTCCCACTTTCCAGCGCGTGTTGATCGACACCGTTCACGGTGCGCCTGCGATCGTTCTCCTGGGTGTAAATCGCTGTGTACGATGGCATTCTCCTCTTCACGCTTGGAAGCGTCCGCTGTGCATAGAAGGAATCTTTGCGGCGCTTCGTCGCATTGGGGCTCAGTGTTGTGATTGTCAAATCGGGATCAGGGGCCAGCGCGGAATCGCTATCCTCTTCTATAGTGAACCGGGGCGACGGGGGAAGGGAAGATGGCTCCTTTGGAGTGCGACCGTGGGACAAACTGAAGCTCGGGATTGAGCGCCGCGATCTGTCATACAAGAAAGTGCGCTGAGAAGTCGGCGTCGGATTTGGGCCAGAGGGCGTGTCGATAACGGAGCCGTGCGATGCTAAGGTTCGCCTGCGAAGGGGCAACTGATACTCAAAACTGAATCGACTTTGTGGTAATCGAGGGGCCGCAACAACCGAGGAGTGGGGTTGCGACGAGGAGGCGCCAGGGGTTCTAGATGGGGAGGAAGTAATCTCTTGAGCCGTTGCAGTTGGGGTTGTTATTATTGTTGGAGACTTTAGCGCGGCTGCGGTGCCCGCGTCACGGGGATCGTCCGCAAGCATGGCGCCGGGACGGTGTTGATTGAGAGGGGCGAAAGGGGACTGCTGAGCTGGAGGTAGAAACTCTGTCTGAACCCCCAGCGTATTCCTCCGTGGCCGTGGGCGTTGTGCGGGAAATTCACTCAGGGTCGGACTCCTCAATCCTGATTGCTTTACCCCGGAGCTGTAACCTGACGCCCTGAAATTTCGAGCCGAATTAAGATGCGCGTCTCTCTGTGTTGCATGAATAGTTGGATACACCGCAGACACGGTTTGTCGTCGTTGCAGTCGAGAGTTGAAGTGATGTTCTTGAGCAGGAAGTGACAGACCCGACACTGGCGTCATTCCATCCACTAATACTACTAAGTCGTGAGACTTCTGCATGCTCTGGTCAGGCTTCCAAGAAATTAATGCACATTCCCTGAAATCAATCAATCCAAAAAAAAAAAGGGTGAAAAAAAAAATTAAAAATAAAAAGGTCAATATTGGGAAATGAATTGACCGAAAGTGAGAAATTTTCATTCTATTGGTTGTGGGGATAAGGGATAAAGGTCGGTATCTTAGGTATACCTTTCGTCCTACTCTACCTCATTAGCCTAAGGCACCGATCATGCTCCTAATCTATATAAATCACTACAAAATTCCTATTAATAACCTAACAAGAAAAAAAAAAAAAATTTTTTTTCTCCCCTCGTTGTGTGGGCGGGAAGGGCAGGAAAGACCCAGCCAGAACGGGGGGGAACGAGGGAAAAAAA
>ML739267.1:0-34542 GCA_009193565.1 Aspergillus coremiiformis | reverse complement strand
CGGGAGCGCCTGGGGCGGGGATTTGGAAGTTCGGAGGGAAACCTCCTGGGGGTGGAGGGAAGGGGGCGGATCCAGCGGGCATGTTGGGGAGCGGGGGCAGACTGCCTGGGGCGCCTGATGTCGGGGGGAAGGGGGGTGGGAAGGGGAGGCCTTTGGCTCCTGGGGCTACGGGAGTTTGTTAGTATCCTATTGAAGATGGGGGGGGGGTTGGATTTGCCGTACGAGGAAGCATGCCGGGGGCACCGTTTGCTGCACCTGGGGGAGGGAAGCCGAATGGAGGGGGAGGCAGTTGGCCTGGACGTCCTGGATTGGTTGGATTAGAGTGGTTGGTTCGAGATCAAGAGGGGGGGGAGGGATGGTGGTACCTGGGAAGGGGAATGGGGGAGGGAAAGCGCCCGGAGGAGCCATCGCGGGGTTCGGTACGGCCTGGCCTTCGGCGGCATACGACGAGGTAATGGAGTCGATGACGGATTGGGCTTTCTCCTGTCCGATTTCTGTGCGTCGTTTGGTGAGTAACTGGTTGCTTGTAGATGGGTCTGGGACGTACGTTGATAGTATTCTAACACGTTCCTCAGATGGTTTCTTCCGGCATTATGGGCCTTGCGCACGCTCATTGAGTCGTGCGTGAGATACACATCACAATAATCGCCTATAGGAATGAATGGTTTCTGGAATCAGCGAACAATGTGGGCTGGAGGTGATAACTATCGGTACGGTACGCCATTGCATCCGCTCGATGGGACGGGTGTTGGGTCTGGGAATGCGGAAACCTACAGAAGAGTGCACAGATTGTTAGCCCGTAGCCCTGTTCAAGATTCAGAAAGAGAATTACTTATATTTTGGCATCTTGAAAATGTGAACTGGGAACTGCTGGCTGAATGTTGCAGGCGAAACTTAAACTCGGCAGCGCTCAAACGGCGCGTTGCGCGTGGTTGTTGGCTTGATCACGGGTCAAATCAAGTATTTCGATCGATGTGGCTTCGTGTATCGGAGGATGCGAATTTTTCGGGCAGTCAATCCGGCTTGACAGTCGCTGAAATGATCATGGACAAGAATTGTATCGAAATTGGGATGTTGAAGCGGAGTTCCAATGCGCCGGAGATATAATGGCGGTCGCTGGTGGCAGAATAAGTATGAGTTTGTGAGTTGCCTGAGGCATACTCGGTTAGCTGATTTACTACCTGAGACTTCGCATTTAAAGAGTTTCTACTCCGTACTCCGTATGGTCTCCATGGCCCTGTTGCCCTCTCCAGTTTCTGCTACTTTTCCTTTACCGTTCTCGAAATTTATCTCCGTACTAAAACTTTTTTCATTTGGAGGTCATTATCTTACATTGACGGTACTCTGATATATCTGCTGAAACGTCCATGTGGCGTGCTTGATCATAGTCACGGTACTCCGTACAATGCAAAACATCCGCGACAAACCGAGGAGGTAAGTGACTCAGTATTCTATTCTTTGGCTAACGACCTGAACATGACAGGACCCGTGGTTGATGTTTCTTCTACTGTCAGTGCCTGCTGGCGGTGGGCAACAATCCGGGCCTTTCTTTTTCCGGCAGTCATTCTCTCTCTTTCTCTTTTTTTTTTTTCTCGGTGGATCGGATTTGCTCTTACAGAAAAGAAAAAATAAAAATAAAAATATATACTAAAAGAAAATAAAAAAAAGAAAGAAAAAATAAAATTCCCGGTAGAGATTCCCAACATCATCTCACCGGTTTGGTGGATAATGGCCATTTGCAGTGGGGCTTATAGATGGGGGGAAAAAATTTTTTTTTTCTATTCCCAAGGTGAACAAAGGAAAATGAGGCAATTTCTCTGACAAAGCCCCCGACTTCATTCTTAAGGTCCAGCCCTTAAACAAGTCTGGGGAAGCTGTTCCTCTCGGGCTTAGCGCGGCATATCCGTAGATCCCGAAAATCCCACTTTCGTATATTTTTTTCATGACACCTGGTTTTTTCTTTATGCCTCCATTACGGTGCGGAGTGACTTCCTGTCATGATTAGATAATATTAAGTCTGGACGGTCTCTAGACAAACAGGTTACCGTATAATGGGTCAGTCAAACGCCTTACAGAATACTTAACTTCGGATGACCGGGACAACTATTACGGCGTGGGTTTTCATGACTACGACGGATGATGCAATCGTGCTGCTGAGTCGATTTGCGGGGAAGTTCTTTCCTTGTCTAGAAGCGAGACGGAATGAAAAGAACCCCAAATGGTAACTGAGAGAATTATTGGATTTTCAAGTTCTTTCCCTTGCAGAGTGACATCTTGATTCCAGTTTCCAGGTTCAAGGTTTTGTCCAAAAAAACCCCCCTAACTTCCCTTTGTATCCATGTTACGGAGTAGGTACGATGTATGTATTACCCATTTGGCTGACCGCAAAATCCAGGGCTGAAGCAAGTGAACGAGAGAGAAAAAAAAAACAAGAAGAAGAAAAAAAAAGGTTGATGACTCGTGACTGTCGAGTCAGTACTCCGTAAGTAATTTCCATTACCCCCAGGAAACTACCATGTGAGCCGCCACTGCCCGTCATTGGCCATGAGACCAATTTTTATTACGTTTTCACCGCGGCATACCCACAGACACGGTCCATGTCAGATGATCTGGACGGGTTTCAAAGCGGCACTGAAGACCACCGCAACGTGGATCTGTTTCCCTCCAATCACCGACCAGAAATGGACCTGCTGGTTAGGACGGGGGCTGCCGAATGGAGATGCCGCTTTAAGCCCACGATGAAAATTCTGGCGCGCGTATAACTCGTGCGGCGTAACCATTGGTCAGTTACTTCAGGAGATGAACTCATGGAAGTTGAGGTCGGGTAACAACAAAATGGGCTCCACTGTGAGAAACCCACCTGACCCTTGGAATCAAAATGTCTGTGCCTGGAAAAGTGAACAACCAGTGGTGCAATCATAGGCGTTCGTCACGGCAGAGGCTTTCTTGGTCGCTTTCCCTGGTAACAGGCTCGTTAGTACGACCTAACGATATAAAATCCATTCCCCGCCGCGAGGTTTGGTACAAATCCAGTCTATAGTTAGGAGTCCCATCAACAAAAAGAGGAAAGTGAGAAAAAAAAATTATTTAAGAGAAAAAGAAGAAGAAGAAGAAGAAGAAGAAGAAGAAGAAGAAGAAGAAGAAGAAAGGATCAGAATTTTCATTCCCTTCAAACTTCTCTTTCCTTCTTGCTGGTGAACTTCGTCACAGTTTCCTCATTCATATATCCTGCCTGCACCGTCGCATTCAGGTCAATCGTTTCAAACTTCTACCCCAATCGTCAACCCCTGGAGTCATCGACTCAAGATTCTTGTTCAGATATCCCATACACCAATCATGCCAGCATCAGTGAATTACCGAGTCATTGAGCCTCACCCGTCCGTTTCGCGTCCTGCGCTCCATACAGCTCGCGGCGGCGCCGGCAATATCATCAGTCTGAAGAACACCAAGACCACCCCTTCGCAGACGGCCACCGGTCCAGCATCATTGACCCGCTTGGACTCGCACGTCCCCACCATCTACAAGTCCGGTCGGGGCGGCGCAGGGAATGTCCACAGCAGCAGCGAGCGCGCCATCTTCAGCTTCGACGAGGAATTAGAACGGGGTCTTCGTCACGCCGCTCCAGTATACCACGTGGGTCGTGGTGGTGCCGGAAACATGGTCTTCAGCGACAGCGACAGCGCCAGCACCTTGAGCCGCAAGTTCTCGATCAGCAGCAACGCCACGTCGAGCAGTACAGGCTCGACAAGCTCCGCTCGAGAGAAGGCCCTGCGCGGATTGGAGAAGGGCTGGGGCAAGTTGAGGGGAATGGCATAGACACAGCCTCCGCTGCTGTTCTTTCGGTTCAACTTGTGAAGCGTTCTCGCATTCGCATTCGAACATGAGATCACGACTTACGACCACCCCGACAAAAAAGTTTCTTTCTTCGACTGCTCCTCTTCACCCTGCTCTTCGATCCTCGGACCTCCATCCCAGTTCTTTTTTCTTAATCGCCAACTTCTGCCTCGCTTCGTTCATCCGGAGGAGGCTCCTTCATCTCCATTGCTTACTTCATGTCCCTTTGCTCCATTCCTCGACTCCCCTGGTCGACATTGATACCCACCCAAATACCACCGTGCGCAACGGTCCTCTTTCTTAACCACCTGTTCTCAGGCCTATTACCACCCATCTCTTATCAATCATGTTTATTTTTATTTATTTCATTTTCTTTCCCCTTTCGTTCTCCATGTGTATGCCAGGTTCTGGAATCGGCCGCAGGACATCAACCTTCACCTCATATCTTCCCGCTTCAACACCGCACACCTCAATAAAGAACAGGAACAAGAAAGTTCCACCCCCCCCCCCATATCTAATCTATTACTTCTTTCTTTTCCGTCCCGAGTAGACGTAGGTGTATATCTGGTCGGTTGCCAATTTCTCATCCCACGTTGATACATATAACCCCTGGCTATCAACGTCGTATGACGATATGCACGGAGCACCCCCTGACTGCGGGGCGATAGATCGGTACATTTCCATCGTGTCCACTATCTATTTATCCAGAGTGCAGACTGTGGACACGGTGGGTACGTATCATATGTATGGACGGAGTACTCCGTACGGAGTAGTATCTTGTGGGACACACGTTGTGTACTCCGTACTCGGTGGATATGTTTCTCATGCTTGTTTATGTTCTCTGCGGGATATTACAAATCATCATCGTCATTAGTAGTAGTATTATTACTATTACTTTCGTTGATTGATTGAGGATCCTTACTTGAGTTGTTTCTCGGCGATTAGGAGAATAATGTCACAGTAGTTATGGGTCATCTGTCGGATATCGTCCATAGTAAGTACTACTGTCTGTCAGGGTCAAAGAGTGCCATTCATAACGATTCATTGATCTATTGCAATATTTACACAGCTTAATTCGATTCATGTCACCCGCGTGATGGGGGTCAGACATGACGATTCGACAAGGCAGAGAAGAGGAACACATGCATCCCCGGTTTCATTCATCTGTAAAACTGATGACCGTACACGGATGTGGGGGTTCTTGGATGGGCGAAATCAAACAGATGATACGATGGGATGATAGGAGTCTCTATCTGCCACGAGAATATCATAGAGGGGGTGCTTGGACGACGAGGTACTTGGGGGGAAGGAATAGGACCGAGAAAAAAAAAAAAAAAAAAAAAGAGGGGTATCAAAAGCTGCTGCTCATCTGCAGACAACAGCAGCTGACATTTCTATCGAGGATTGGTGACTTCTCGGTAACATCACTTGATGGACGTTTGGCTTCATTCAGGCACTGCTGTGAACAGTGTGGCTGGTGTCATATATGCTGGCTTGGTATACGGATACAGCATTAGGCGAATTTCCGGTGGATGATCTCTGGATCTTCATGCCATTCGTCTGCGCTCACCCACATCTAGAGAGATCGAGTGTTAGTATCGGGCATGGGTGATTCTGCTGCTAGGGCGACTTACCTTGCGGAACGTGCTCAAACCAGCCAAGATTCCTCCACCAATCCAAGTCGTGTACTTCCGCTCGGCCGGCGCAGAGATTCGGATCTTCATGTCTTCCACGGCCAAGCGCTTGATCTCGCGCATCAATCGGTCTGGGAAATTCTTGCACAGCGTGGAGCCCCCGGACAGGACAATGTTGAGATATAAATTCTTGCGCAAGTCCAGATCGGTGCGGGTAATCGCATCCTGGACGATTTGGTGAACGCCAGGATACTCCAGGCCGATGAGTTCGGGGTCGAACAGGATCTCCGGAGCACGGTAGCGTTCTGGACCAATCTAACCCGGCATTAGCACCACCAAACAATTGTAAATAAATGTACGGGACAAACCTTGATCTTATGTCCATCAGGCAACTTGTAGTCCACGGCCTTCGTCTCCGATTTATGATAGCTATTCATCCATTCCTTCTCTTCGCGCTTCGGATCCAATGAAATGTAGCACGACTGCTCCTTAATCATGCGCACCACCTCCTTCTCAGCACTCGTATACAACACATGTCCATTCTTCCGGAGTAGCAACTGCAACTGCTCCGTCACATCTCGCCCCGCGACATCAATTCGCCGTATACTGTTGGGGATCGCGAAACCCTCGAACACTGGAACCGCATGGGAGACGCCATCTCCCGAATCCAACACCACACCGGTTGTCCGACCGGACGCGTACAGCGACAAGACGGCCTGAATCGACGTATACAAGGCCGGCACGTTGAACGTCTCGAACATGATCTGGGCCGCCGTGTCGCGGTTCTTGCGGGGATTGAGCGGCGGTTCCGTCAGGAGGACGGGATGCTCTTCGGGCAGCGTTTTCAACTCGTTCTCGTACACGTAGTGCCAGATTTTCTCCATGTCATCCCAGTCCGTGACAATGCCGTGTTCCAGCGGGTACCGGATCTTCAGCAGGCCACGCAGGTCCTGTGCTCGTTGTCCGATGAAGACGTCTCCTTCTAGACCGCCGGCCATCACCCGCGGGTGTTTTGGCCGACCGAGGAATGATGGGAAGTAACATGAGGGGACTTCTTCGCCTGCGAAGCCGGCGCGGATAGTCCCGCTGCCATTGTCGATGACAATGGGGGCGTTATGGAGGGTGGCCTCGGCCATTGCGAGCGTGAGGGCGGTTCGGGGGTGAGTTGCGGACAGTTCAGGGACGGATGTTTGGGTGAAGCGCGATTGTTGTGAGAAAGGCCCCACGGCCGGGGGAGGTTGTGCCACGTACTAAGGTCTAAGGGTGGAGGAGATGTTGACAACCTGAATTTCAATGGTAGACCTTAGTGTTGAGGAATTCGGGAGTGGTTTGAGAAAAGAAGGAGCGCACAAAGAGAGGTGTTCCTGGCCGGAGCTTTTCGCGTGCATCTGAACTGAATGAAGTCTTGCATGTTTCCCGTGCCCGTCAACAATAAATTAAATTACAGGAGCTTGGGCCACTTTGGACGACTACAACCACCATCTTCCGTACTACTGCTATACGGAGTACACAATTTGTTAATTTCTTACTTCTTGCTCCTAGTGTAATCCTTTCCATTGATTCTATGAAAAAAAAAAAAAGTACTGCTGACGTCTAGAAGACTTGTACATACAGTACAACGATATTTCCCCGCAGCACAGTATCGCTGCAGGCTCGAGGTAGGAAAGCGCTCGAAAAGCCCGAATCCTGAAGCCTGCTCGAGCGTATCGTATAGTTCATTTATAGACCCACAGGTCTGTGTATATAAAGAAGCTTCAAAAGCCCACTCCCAGGCTCAGATGCAAGACACGTATAGCACGAGTACTCCAACGAGGACATGGATTTAGTCCAAGAAACCCAATTCATCCGACATCACCTGGTCCAGCGTGCGATGACGTTTCTGACTTGTTCCAGTGACAGGCGGCCAGGCTAGCATACGAGTTCGTAACGCCTCTGCGCGGCGTACGGCAACAGACACCTCTCTGAGGGAGGAAGTCAGCGTAGTCGATGGGGCGGCTCACGGGATACCATACTGATATTCACTCGCAACGACATATCCTTGCTTCTGTAACTCACGGGCTAATTCTACCTGATGGTTATCCTTGAGAGTTGAGTTCGGAACAACCACAAGTGGCACCCCTAGTCGTAGTGCGCCCAGGATACTACCCGATCCTTCAATGGACATCAGTCTTTTACAGGCTCACCCACAAACAAAACCATAGTAATTACCTGCATGGCTGATAATCAACCCACCGTTCCGACCCTCTGCGGGGCTCGCTTGAGCCAGCCTCATCTCCCTGTCTAGACCCGCATGATTGAAATCGAAACCGTCGATCACAATGCCATGCCGACCCGGGCTTCCCGGGGGGTATTTGCGGAGAAGATCTTCGAAGAGGGTTTGGCTGTCCTTGCCGTATTGGACTAGGAGATGCGTGTATTCAGCGTCCTGCAGGGCGGCTAGAAATTTCTCATCCAAAACAGCCTGTAGAAGTAGATGAAAAGAGGCCGTGGCTCCCACCGTTACGAAGCATGACTTCATAGGGTGGCTCTCGTCTTGGGATATCATGACTGGGTGCCGTTGGGTTTCAAGAACCTGTCTCCAGCAATGACAATTGTACAACGCCTTGTCTGGGCCGGAGAAGCATATTAATCTTCTTCCGAATGGATCAGTTGAGATATGTGCAGATGTGCAAGAGTCCAAGGGGATTTGAATGATCTGATGTTTGTACGGAGTAAAGGCGGTGGATAAAGACTAAGAGGTCGGGTATTAGTGGAACTCGACCGATGGGGTTTAGTGCCGCCCGTGCGAACTTCAATCCGCTGAAAAACATCACCGAGTCTGTTCAAGCAAACCCCAGCCCAACAGCCCGCTCGCAATGGCTTCAGCAGCAAGATACCTGGGCCGATCGGCCTTGTTCATGGCCCGGAGAGGCCCAATTGCTATTCCCTACCGTTCTTTCTCCGCCACCACGCCCACTTTCGCGTCAGAAGATCCGCCCGTGCCGCCTCCTCCCCGGGAGCCCCGTCCGGAGGAACTGCCTCCTGTGGCGGAGTACTCGCCCGATCTACTCACCGAGCAGGAGCGATCGATGTATGACATGCTGTCGCCCGAAGAACAGGAGCAATTCAATGCCGAGAACCGTCGGATGGTGGAGGAGTTTAATGACCCGCGGAAGCGAGCGGCCGCGTTTGCGGAGATCGAGAAGAGCGTGAACGATATAGAGAGGGAAATTCCCTTGCGGTTTGACGAGACTCGGACGAGGAAACTCGGTTTCTGGGGCGAGGAAGAAGACGATGAATTCTGTCATGTCGAGGACGCTGACGAAGACTTCCACGACGATGATATCACGTCGATGGCTCACGCGCAACTCGAAGTACACCGCGAAATCAGAGAGTACGCTCGAATTGCCGCGTGGGATATGCCATTGCTGAGCAGTAAGTGGTCTCTCTGGTTTTGATCACGTCCTATACTAATCCCTCGGTAGAGCTCGCCAAGCCGTTCACCCTCCCTCCGCCAACTCACATCCTCCGCTTCCGCTATACCACGTACATGGGCGAGTCGCACCCCGCGGAGAATAAGATCGTCGTCGAGTTATGCTCTCAGGATTTAACCCCCAAATATCTCTCCGAGGCGCAGCGTCAGACGTTCCTGAAACTCGTCGGCCCCCGGTACAACCCCGACACCGACATTGTACGGATGTCCTGTGAAAAGTTCGCCACTCGTGCTCAGAACAAGCGCTACCTGGGCGACATCATAGACACATTGATCAAAGAGGCTAAGGAAGGGGATGCCTTTACCGACGTTCCTCTTGACCTGCGCCATCACAAGCCCAAGCCCAAGCTCCGATTCCCAGACTCGTGGAAGATGACCGAGGAGCGTAAGAAACAGATTGAAGCTCGCCGAGCGGATAGACTCCGCCAGGAGAAGGAAAGAGCCGGCATCGTGGATGGCAAGACGGTCATCGCGGACGCGATCAAGATCTTACCAGCATTGAACCCTGCTTTGAAGGCCAAGGCAACCGAAGAGCGAGAGAAGGTTGCTGTTCGGGTGGCGGGTAAAGCACAGAAGAAGAGACTACGCTGAGTATGAGCAATGTACGAATGTGAGCTGTACAATTTATCTGTCTGTTGGCCTGGGTGCTTTTTCAACCTTAAAATATCAGGAGCGGCGCAATCGCAATATCATATTAGACTTATTCATCCAATGTATTATACTCATTCATCTTCATACATACATCTTGCAACACTACCCCCAATTTCTACACATGTATAGAAGAAAAGCCCAAGCGGCTAAAACCATTCTTGTAAATTCATATTCATTCCTGTACCTAATTCCTAGGGTTCAGAACTTTTTTTTTTCTTTTCTTTCTCCCCCTTTCCGTTCAATGTGAACACATTGTTATAGTTGTAAACCCTATAATACACTCGGATACAACTTGGTTTAAATAGAAAGAACAATAAAGGAAAAGCATATCCACATGCACTTCACAGAAATTGGTGTCTCTAAAACGAGTAATAGACAGTTCGTATCGCGCTGTTGTTGTATCCTGATCGTCATACGATACCCTTCAAGGATATGCGACGATGATTTCATCCAACAAAGGCGAAAGGAGACAAACGAGAAGATGAAAATCTGGATCCGCGCGTAAACGCAAGGTATCCCAATATGGTTTGGTATTGCGAACTATCCACCCATTCATAAATGACGTCCTGTCCGGCAGAGAGGTATATTTAATTGAAGTAGATGTTAGTCGGTTTATCATACGGTCAAATCCCAAATGCTTCGTATCCACATGAGCAAAGGCGTAAATAAAGGGAAAGGATAAAATCTCCGAAGATCGTACATAGAGCGCAAGAGGATGATTTCGTAGTATATGCGTGTGCTCGCATCTACTGTAAAGCTCCATATCTAGGGTCTTGGAAGTCGTCGTCTGGGCTGCCGGGGGACCTGTTGCGATGGACTTTCTTGGTGCCGATGGGTGCCTGCATCGGTCTGAAATCTTTGTCTTTGAACTGATTGCGATGAGCGCGAGGACTGGATCCAGACGAGAAAGAGTCCCCCGAATGAGTCGATGGAGACGCACCCCGGGTAGGAGGCTCCGAGGACACCGCGCCCACGTGAGAAGGGTCAGGGATGGGGCTCACCAGCAGAGAGCTGGCAGTTTCCTTAGAGATGGCCGAAGCCGTGCTGGGAGACGCAGCTGCATGGCTGTGATAGGCACTGAATGGGTCAATCTCGGCCTTGTCCATGGCCATATCGTGCATAACCATCTGAGATCGAGCCTGATAGAGACGGCGTGACTTTTGGGTCTTCTTGGAGCGGGGCTGGGTCGAAGCAGCTTCAAATGAGGTTGGCAAGTACTCGGCATTTGTGGTCATGGAAGCCGGCATAAGCGACTGGAGGTTACGGACAAATTCCTCGCGCTGAACCCTATCAACGTTGTCGGTGGTGGCATGTTCAGTCGGACTAGAATAAGGCAAGCCACCAATGCTTCCGCCCATATGATCCAAGGAAGGATATTCTGAGAGGGGGTCAAAGGACAAGAGATCTATCCTCTTGGTCAGTGAATTAATCTGACTGGGGATATGCTTTGGAACATGTTTAGCATTGGCTGAGGTTTTGGGAGAGCTTGCAGCGGAGTAAACCTGTCGAGAAGGCCCGGCAACTCCCACAGCAGGTTGCTGAGACGAAATATAGTGGGTGGTCTTCTGCTTGGAAGTCTTCTCCATATCTGCGGGATCGATTGCTCCATTGATTTCCAGGCGCGAAGGATACTGGATTGACTTCATCGCGCCACGGTCCACTGCATCATCCTTCCAGTGCTGTCCATGACTGGTGTGAGACCGTGGGTGACCATGTCCATTAGGCAGAAGACTGGGAATGCTGTATTTTTCGCGATACCAGCGAGGAATATCCCGAAGACCAAGTTTCTCCAAGGTAGGCAAGTCGTTAGGCATCTCGTGCTTATAGAGACAACCTGGAGGACGTGAGCGAACTCCACCTTCAGCAACTGTATTCCGTTTTATATCCCCTTACCTTGCTGCTGGTAATCGCATTCACCGTGACGGATCCAATACGAACAAAATTCCTTCTTTGAATTGAAATGAGCGCCCTACCATGATATTAGTTTCAGGCTATGTGATTTACTGCATCAAGTCCTGGTCGGGTTACATATTGAGTAACACTCACCTGTCTCGAACTCCCGCTATTCGTGCCACCACTGCCGCTGGGAACCAACCAACCGCTGGTCGACGTATTGGTCATGAACCAGTTCTGGGAGATCCCTTGCTGGAGGAGCGCATTCACAGCCAGGCGCTGGCTTGCCGGAACATTTTCATCAGAGACGAGTCTCATGAGGGAAGCTTGCAGATCAAAGTCACGGGAACGAGGGCCAGCAGTGGCGCGAGTCGACGATGACACCAGGCCATCGATGACGTAGGCTTGCGCTCTGGGATTCACAGTGCCTAAGCTGGTCATGCCCTGGGTTTCATTGGCGGACAGGGTACGAGGGACTCCGCGAATCGAGAGATGGGAGGGAAGCTCATCAACAGCAATGAGAGGAGTGAGAGTGCCATTCGGACGGGTACAGAAGAACTGAGGGCGAAGGGGTGAGGACATGATGGCTCACTCAAGGCCTGGAATCCTGCTGGAAAGTTTGCTATGGTTCTTGAATATCCAGAAGAGATGAGACTGCGTGTTCTATGGTGAGGAGTGAGAGTATACCGTTATGAAAGAGGGGAGGAGGGGAGAAGGGGGGAGGGGGGGAAACAGCTGTGAGAGATGAGGAAAAAGAGGAACAGAACTTTTAAGGAGAACGAAGAAGACTGAAAGGAGGGAGAGAGCGAGGAAGTACTAGTAAATTAAAATCTGGGATTCAGTGAATTTTTCAGATGTTGTCGTTGTGGGTGAAAATTTATCGACATTCACCTGTTGAGAGGACCAACCCGAGGGGGTTCTGGAGCCAAATAAAATCCAAGAAGAAGAGAAGAAAATAGAATCCCATCTAATGAGCTGCTATATATGATAACAATAACTTTTGGGATAGAAAAAAAAAAAATAAAGTGACGGAAAGAAAGGAATGAGGTTGACAAGAACAATACCAAATGCAATCGAAAGAGCCTCCGAGTAGTATAACAAAGCAAGAAAGAAGATAATGGAGAAAAAAGAAAATCACACGCAAACTTGAAGTCCCAAAGAGTAAAGGGTACAGAAGAAAATGCCCCAAGTGTATAGGGAAGGTAGACTAGAGCCCAATGCCGCCAGTGTTTGTCCGATAATGTTGGTCAGTACAACCATCTGCTCGGATGGCTGCAGCTTCTGAGGCGCATGTTTTCATTGCTCGTCTCCCGCTTCTTGCAGAAAAGCACCCAGCAGTGATTTTGGAACCGTTGAATCCTCCTTATTCTCTCTTTCTTTCTTCCGTGGTCTTTCCCTTCTTTGGATTCTAGGACGATTCTTGGGATCAATAACGGATCGTCCACGGAAGACGTCAAATTGACCGGTCGTTGAAAGTCAGAGTGACGGCGAGAATACATGCGGACCCCTGGTACTGATTAACCGTCCTCACTGTGTCATCCGTTAGGTATTCCAAATACTAACCCATCTATAGACCGTGTCCCCGAATTCAGCGGTTCGTGGCATCGTGGAATACGACGATGGTATACACCCTTCAAACGACATTCATCTTGTGCCTGCACCTATTCGACGAAAGTTCACAAACAACCTGCGGACGAGGAGGACCCATCGTCCTTTAATATTGGGGGGGGGGGGGGGTGGTTGTGGATTTTGTTCTCTCACATCGTTGAATTGTTGAAGGTCAAGTCAACCGATAATTCGACATCCACATGTGACCCCCAGAGTACCATTGCTTTTGAATCCTGAATCCTAGTGAGTTGCGCCGTGCAACAGTTGTCATCGAAAGTATGGGATTTGTATGTATTGTACATATCTCGCCTTTATTATTATTATAATTTTTTTTTTTCATGGCGAAGATCATTCTCACTGTCTTAAGACCAAGTATAATTTAGAGGGAAAAAGAAGGGGGTAAAAAAATAATCAAAAAGAAATAGAAGTAAAAACCTCCGCTAAAAGAGAGAGATAGAGGGACAACGCCAAATGCACCTCCCAGACCGTTCCAAAAAATAATAATAATAAGAATAACGAAGAAAAAAATGAGAAGAAAACAAGAGATGGGGGAAACGGGGAAGTGAACAAGGCCAGATAACCTTCTCTCCCATGTCTTTACATCCCATGTTCATTCATCCTTGTCCTTGCGATTTATGACTACGTGGTTAGCACATAATAGTCGTGTTTCCTGACGCTCAGAACTTCTGAGTGTAGGGATATGGGGAGACCATTCCCGGTTGTTTGGGGGGCTGTGAATTTTTATCTGTCAAGTCGATCACAGTTGATCTTGCGACAGTAGGATTAGAAGCGGTAGGAGTTGCACCGGGTGGACCGTCAATCGCTGCTTTACTGGCTTGCTTCCTCGCGCGCTGTGCAAGGTCACCGCGAATACCGGTCAGATACTTTTTCGCTTGCAGGATGAGCTCCGGGTCCTCGGTACTTCGTTTCAGAGCGTCCAGCATCCTGGCGACTTGAGTGTCCGATTGCAAATGTGGACAGGTACGAGCGTGGCCAAAATGCGCTAGTCCACAGAGACCGCAATGCTCCACGCCGGCTAGTTTCAAACGACAGGAGCCGACCGGGTGATTCTGATTGCAAGCTAAACACGACGGACGGTTCTCCATATAGCCGTCCATGCCGGCCGTGCTCAACGCGAGGTCGGCATTGGTTATGGAATTGACACGTTCGAAGGGGCGTACTGAAATTCTGTTAGATACAATCCATGCCATCAGATCATTTCTTTAAAATGCATTACCTTTCTGTTTCTTCGTAGGCCGTTCTATCTCGTCACTACCGAGCTCTTCGGCAGCGGTGTCAGTGTCGGACTCCACGACATCGTCTCCCCTGAACTCCACATCGCTTTCAACATCTCGCTTATGAGGCGCTTTCGTTGGCGATATTTCCGTAGTAGTAGTATTTGTGTAGTCAACGGTCACTCGTTTTCTCTTTCCACGGCCAAGGTTTTCGGCTTTTCTAGCTTCTTCTTCAGCAGCCGCTTCTTCTCGTTCTTTGAGGATCTTCTCCCACACAGCATTGCTGTCTGACGTGGGTTCCTCTGTGTCTTGTAGCTCATTTAGATTTTGGTTGTCATTTGCCCAGACTCGAGCGAAGCTCAATTGGGATTCAGGGGCGTTCTCGTCGGGAGATGAGGCCTGCTCAGCCTGACTACGGTCAAGAAGCTTGTCAACAGATGCAGAATCATACCGAATATCCCCCGAATCATCGTCTTCGAACAACGCTTGAGCGCCATGTCGAAGAATAGACTCCAGATCCTGCCCATCATCTTCTTCTGAGACCATCCGGTCAATCAGTACATGATCTAGCACCATCTTTTTCTTACCAATCTGCATGATTTTCTCTTCAGCGCTGCCTCGGGTCATCAGCTGGAACACAAGCACCTTGTTCTTCTGCCCTATGCGATGAGCACGAGACAGTGCTTGCATGTCCTGGTGAGGATTGAAATCCGGGTCCATGATGATGACGGTATCTGCAGTGGCGAGATTAATGCCGACACCACCGGATCTGGTAGAAAGCAGGAAGGCGAAGTATGGCGAGTCTTCAGCATTGTACTGGTCAATCATTTTCTGCTTCTCCAAAGACGTCAATCTTCCATCAAGACGACGATGCAAAAGCCCAAGCCCATCAAGAAAATCCTCGACTATATCTAAATTGCCAAGGAACTGACTAAAGATCAAAACTCTGTGGCCGCGTTCTTTAAGCTTTGGCAGCATTATCTCCAAGAGTTGGAGTTTTCCAGCCGCTTCAACCAGTTGTCTGTGAGCTGCAGCAGCATTCGCTGTTTGCTCTTCAATAGCTCTACTGTAAATGAATGGGTGGCACAAACATTTTCGCAGTTGCATCAAGATATTGTTTAGGTTTTGCCGTTCGGTTTGTTTAGGTCCTTGGTTGTCATTACTTCGTTGGAAGATGGCCTTGATCAACTGTGGATTCTTCGCCAGGATGGACTTGTATAGCTTTTTCTGGACTACCGACATGGAGACCGGGACAATGATCTGGACAACGGGTGGAAGAAAAGTGAGCACCTGGGCTTTTGTTCGGCGAAGAAAAAATGGCCGAATCAGGTTGTGTAGTTCAGGGATATTTTCTTTTGATAGGATTCCATACTCGTCCTCCAAGTTTTCAGCGTTCTTCGTTGGATCGCAGAATTGAAGAAGGTTGAATAGCTCCCTGGTGTTGTTCTGCAGCGGTGTGCCTGTCAACAGAAGTTTGAAAGGGAAACGAATTCGCGACAGCGATTCATATAGCTGGCTTTTGTCATTCTTCAAACGCTGACCTTCATCAACAACCAAACCAGCCCAGGGTATTTTAGCGAGGACTCTTCGAGAGGCATCGCTGGTCATAGTCTCATAGGAAGTCACAACAACGTGGCACCGGAGCTCGTGGCTTCCTTCATTGAACATCTCATGTTTTTGTGCTAACTGGCGCGAGAACGACGATCCATAGTATGTGACCACGCGAATAGAAGGAACCCATGCTTTGATTTCCTTGCGCCAATTCGGGCATGTCGAATTTGGCACTACAACCAGAAATGGCCAGCATTTGTGATCTTCTATTAACGTGGCAAACAGGCCAATCACTTGAATGGTCTTTCCTAGACCCATTTCATCGGCCAGAATAGCGTTCTGCTGTTTAAACCACATGTAATAAAGCCAATTCACACCGTCCTTTTGGTAATCCATCAGTTGTCCCCCGGTCATGGTTTCAGGTTGTGTGTCCTTGACTATGCTAGACTTGAAATTTTGCTTCCTAACCGTCTCAAGATGCTTTTTGAGAGAATGCTGGTCTGGCATATAAGTGTAATCACGCTTCACCCAGTCCTCGTATGCAGCTTGAAAATCGGCCCATCTCTCAGCATTGTTACGGTCAGGAGGTGTGTCCCATACTGCATCTTCATACGATAGGCCTTTAAACTTTATGTAAGCTTTTGTCACCTTCTCAAGCCGTAATATATCTGCTTCGACATCCCGGCCATTCGAGCTGTTGCTGTTGTCCCCGTCTGTGTATTGGACATCGAAAATGATGTCAGCTCGAAGGAAGTCCTCTGGTATCGCATCTTCGGCGTTCATATGTGGGTTCAAGTTTTTGTTCGACTTGAAGAATGCCCGCCGCATAGCCGGGTTTACAACTCCCCAAACCCAGGTTCCGGGCATCCAGGTAGTATGATTATAGGACATTGATTTCCACTTGATGAGGTATTCCTTATCCAATTCCTCCATGATATCCGCGCTGTATCCAGTGACGTAAGTCTTAAGGTCTGTTGGCCGCCAGGCGACCATTGCATCGACCTCTCCAGGGGCCGATGAGCAATTTTGGCAACGGCCTGTCGCTTTGTGCTCTGGGGAGATATGATCGAAATGGAAAGCTCTATGGCATGCAGTGCAGCGAAAGAGTAAGTTCGCGGTATTATTCACACGAGCCATATCCACGTTAGTGACAGGATCTTTACCATCATTCTCCTGTCGAAGCTGTTGCTCCTGTTTTGGCGTCAATCGCTCCCTAAGTGGGTTAGACATCTGCCCTTTCTTAGAGCACACAGGACAGCAGCCTTGATGAGGGGAAACAGTATCCTTGGTATGTGCGACACCTAGACAGCGACGACATTGAAGAATGAACAAGTCTTCGGAAACCTTTGTTACAAGGTGTTCGCGCGTAGCTCGAGGACCCAAGCAAGCCTGGTGATAGGCGATCGTACATCCTTGGCAGAAAACAAGAGGACCTTTTTCAGGATCATCACCACTGCGGTAGCAAACATCGCATATTGAACTGTGAAGATTCCGGAATGGATCATCCATTGAAGCTTTATGAAATATTTCCTTCGCTCCGAAGAACTTTTGCGTCTTGGTGACTTCTTCAAATTCAGAAATATCCTCTTCATATCTCTCTCTGAGATTTTTCCGAAGTGCCTTCCGCTGTCGGGTTGAAACCCGCGAAGCTGTGGATTTTAAACCGTAGTCGCTGCCAGTATATGAGCCTTTTGAGCGTGTGCCATTTCGTCTGTATTTCCTAAGGCGTCTCTGCCTAGTACTTGCCCTAGACCTGATTCTAACATCATCACTCGAAGGAGATCCTGTATCGTCGTCCTCACTGCTCATACGACTAAAGAAGTCCGTGAACTCAGTATTCCTAGCTCGAGTAGAGCGCCGCCGGGTCACCGAATCAGATGAAGCATACCCCTCACCAGACGAGGAAGCCATGTCGGACAGGGATTGTACTGAGCTTTCGTAGACTTGTTCTGTATTTTGGAAACGTACGAGGGCTTCTGGACCATTACTAAGGCTCCCAAGTTGCGAGGACGACATCTATATAGAAGCAGATACCAGTAAGCTAGAGTTCAAGTGAAGGTTATGTGAGACTAGCATTGCATTCACCTTTTCAGTTTCCCCACTGCGCAACTTGACTAAATAAGACGGTTCATTTGTAGTCTCTGTCGCCTCACCAATGACACAACGAACATGGAAGTGTCCGGGGAGAAAGTCATATTCATTACTATTGGAGATGGTTGGAATTTCTACCGACAGTCGTGATTTGGGCGGCTCTGGTGAGGCTTCGGGGGCTGGTGGATGAGACCTAGTTTGAAAGTGCGCTAGGATGTCTTCAACAAGTTCCTCATTCAATTGAGTTACTGATACTTCATCCATCTTGGGTTTCGCACACCGTGAAGCCCTATCCAAGTTGATAAGAAGGACACTGGTAAGAGAGAGGTGGTGTTGATTTAGAAATTGGAAGATCACTCAAGGCTGGCAAATGGAAATATAAAAAGATAGAACAGCAATGGATAAATTACAAGAGACCAGGAAGTTATGTGCAAAAATTCATGAGGGGAAAATAAAGAATGAGTAAATAAAACACTACCACAAGTTGTCGAATGGAATGAATGTCCCTCGAATTTTCCTAACTGCGTAATATTATTCAAAACACGACACGCGCTCCGCGAAGAAATTCTCGGATTAAGGATAATCCGCTTATCTTATCTATCGGACCTTCCAAGGGACCAAAAAAAAATATCCAAATCATGCATGTGACCACAATAAACCACCTCCCGGAGCAATTTATCGATAAATATCAGTTTTTCGGTTTCTATCATTGACTGTGATGTCTCGTCGTTCGCTATTGAATCCCTTACTACATGCATACCTACGGTTATCTACCGCTCCATCTATTCACCTAAATCATGTGAGACGTGCTTCACTCAACTCGGCCATTGGTCGTGGCATTCGCAAGACCCAAGGTTCAGAGGGTTCTTCCTGGTCCCAAATCCAGCACGAATCCGGTTATAGACGGCCCCGTAGAGAAAATAGGGATACAAATTCGAACAGAACCGAGAAGAAAAAACAACGCGGAGAGTGGTTCGAGGGTGACAACCTTGACGAAGATGAGTTTATCAAGACAGGAATTTTCCGTCCATTGCACCGCGGGCACCAACGCGTGCAGAGCAGTAGGGGGGTCATGAAGAATGAAAGCATGGGGCATAATGAACGTGAGACAAGTGACAGATCTCAAGACAGGCGGCCCCCTCGCCG
Organism: Aspergillus coremiiformis; assembly: GCA_009193565.1. Lineage (NCBI taxonomy): Eukaryota > Fungi > Ascomycota > Eurotiomycetes > Eurotiales > Aspergillaceae > Aspergillus > Aspergillus coremiiformis. The sequence continues at coordinate 15,427 of ML739267.1, read as the reverse complement.
AGCAGACATACCGAAACACCACCGTCCCACAGATAAAGTACCAGAGCGGGTAAAGGAGAATGTACTAGTCCCGCATTCAATCCCATACACGACACCTGCATCGGAATTCATCTATGGAACCAGCGCGGTGGAGGCTGCGATACGCTGCAGCAGGCGTCGCTTGTACAAACTGTATGTGTACCAGGCTGCTGATGAAGAATTGAGTCCTGCGAAAATTACGCTACGCAAGCTTGCTCTTTCGAGGAATATCAAAGTTAAAATGGCCTTCGCGGGATGGGATCGGCTTCTTGACAAAATGAGCGCAGGCCGACCTCATAATGGCTGCGTCCTCGAAGCGTCTCCTCTGCCAAGGTTGCCTGTGAGAGGGTTGGGAAATGTTCCTTCCGTGGAAGAGGACTATTTCGGGGTGGAACTGGGAACCCAGTCACGAGAAGAGGCCTTAGTAAACAGTACGAACGATCGCCTTAAGATTCACCATTGGCACCAGAGAAGAAGATACCCCGTCGTTTTATTACTCGACGGAGTTGTGGACCCTGGAAACCTGGGTGCTATCATTCGTTCTGCATATTACCTTGGAGTCGATGCTATTGTTTTTGCCGGTCGAAACTCGGCGCCTTTGTCTCCTGTGACAATCAAAGCTTCGGCTGGAGCAGCCGAGAATATGACTCTTCTTGAAGTCAGCAATGAAGTAGATTTCATCCAGCGTTCGAAGGCCAATGGATGGAAATTCTACGCTGCAGATGCCCCAGGTCCAGCTTCCAAATATGTGGACACTCTTTCTGTTGTCGAGGGTGAAGACGGGGCCCATATTGGCAACCAATCGCCTTGCGTTATCATGATGGGAAGCGAGGGATCCGGATTGAGTCGGCACATCAAGTCGCATGCAGACTCTATCGTGAGCATTCCCGGGGCCAGGCTCAGTACGCCCCTTGGTGTCGAGTCTGACCCTTCCAGAGTGGACAGCCTCAACGTGAGTGTGGCTGCGGCGTTGTTGATGGAAATGTTCTTACGAGTACCACTTGCGGTAGCCGACGTACCCCAGAAGAAAACACGAACCTGAAATACTAGGTTAGCATACATAGTAATATGTAAATATATCACCTGTATATTAGCATAATCCAGCCATATATACAACTTAAGTTAGGAAATCTCCATTTATACATCGGCCGAAGAAACATTCACATCATCATAATACATTAGTCAAGTCCTGGGAATTATCCAAGTCTACTCTTTTTTTGCCTGTACGGCACCAAATTGAAGAGAACCAATGTCAAATATCTATTGAAATGTTTCGTTAGAAGAGGAAGTAGCATATATGGAACGAAATAGCCGACTTACCGCATATATCCCTTCTAAAAATGGTTTACCAAGTACGTCAAATTCTAAAGACCCACGGCTCTGGATCCCCCCATACACGTAGCCAAGTTTGGCTTCAGCAAACATCAGACTTCCCTTTAACATCTTGAATGGTTTCTTTCCTACAGCTAAATGGATAGTGGGAAGCTGGTCCTCCTTAACGTCGGATGGAATGAGAAAGCCTTGAGTTTCACTATCATAGAGTGCGCCTGGGATAGCATCGTAAATGGCCTGACATGTTTGGTCATCGAGAAGAGTAAGCGCTGCGTCAGTATCGACAACGGCTTTATTTTCGGATCGATCCACGGCCTTTCCGTCAATTGTTGCAGAGGTGGACTCAAACATCCAGTAACCTCGACTGCTGTCGACAGGTGTACGATGAATACCATGGCCGCAATAACGCACAGTATCCTGATCAATGTAGCCAAATGTGTAGAATGGTTGCTTGAGGTCAGAATCACCCCAAGATCCGAGTTTAGCGGTAAATAGCTTTTCAGAGGGTTCGAGATCGTCAGCAATAACCAGGCGTGCAGGTAGGGCTTTGACATCCTGTTGAGCACTACTGATATTCCCAAATGCCAACCCAAGAAAACCATCTGCTGAGACCTGCGTGAAGGCTGGTGATATTGATTTTGCAAGCTGGATGGGCTGTGTTTTCATGGTCCACCCCCCAATGGTAAAATTATCTGTACCAATGGAGCCAGATATTGAAGAGCCATCTATGTAGGATACTCTCCACGGTGACTTTTCAATAGCTTTGAATGTGCTCGATTTTTCGGAATCAAATGGGTGGTTCCTCTCCCCACTCTGAGGCCGTGCATCGGCAGGAAGTTCATTCGATCGCACCTGCTAGCGTCAATATGGTCTTCTTTGAGCCAGATCGGAAATATCGTACCCAAAGATCAGCGGATGCTGTATCCAAGACTAAGTTCAAGGATTGAGCTGGGGTTCCAATGCTAAATCGTGCAAAAAGCAGAATGTCATTCTGGATATCATCTGTTCCAGCCTCAGGTTGTATTTGATTGTCCGACAGTTGTTTTTTGATCGCGTCATGAAAGCGAACCCGACCACCGATGGGCTTGTCAGTGAAGGGCCGGCCAGTCTGATAAAAAGCTCGACCGATAGAATAAGGGCCATCCATAGTGGGGTGCAGGCGGTATTTGCGTATCAAATGAACGTAGGACTTGATTCCAGATTTACAATAGACTGGATTCTCAACGAGGACGATCCTGGAGGCCATGGTGATACCTGTTTCATACAAACTCGAGTGTTAAACCTAGGTCAAAGGTGACAACGATGGAATGACAAGAAGTTCCAAGGTAGCCATTGCTTCTGTCCTAGTTTCAGAGTTCGCACGACTTGCCTATCTGGTGATCATTTATTATTCTGGGCACATACCTTGTACGCTAAGGATGATCTAGACTCCAATGAAATCCAACACACCATAACATTGAGGGGTCACAATAAATTGCATGGAACAGCCTAACAGAAGCTGTTTAATGTGATTTGGGTTGTGTCGAAAATATCATGATAATAATATCGCAGTGGCAACATCACATGTTTCGCAGCGTGTTCATCTCCTGTCATATGATGTGCTTGCCATTAGTAGGTATGTATGTATGTACTGTACATTCATACACACGAAGTAGTAAAAGCATTCTATTCAGCTTTTGGATACATTTCAGATACCACACAGGTACGTACATACATACAACTAGTTACTATTGTGTTACACAGAAAGCTATAACAAGAATCGTGAAACGACATCAACAATGGCATCTAGTATGAGCCAACGCCAGACCGACTTATATCGAAAAAGAACCAAACCCCTTGCACGGCCAATTACCTTCCCAAACACTGCAGAATGATCATAACAACACTATTCAGTTGCTGAACAACGATCGGGTACTATAAGAATCACTTCTTACGGCTTTTCGCCTTTGATGCCGTGTTGGATGAGACACTGGCTGCCCGTGACGTCGACGTGGAGTTCGCTTTGCTGCTGCCTTTAACAGCCTTAACTTGCTTGTTCTATAGGATCGTGCTGGTCAGTTGATATTCCTGAGAGGTTGACCGGGTCAAGCTTACCACTGCACCGCTCTTATTCTTCTTCTTAGCGGGCGCTCCATCATCATCGTTCTCAGCATCTTCCTCTTCTCGATCGCGTCCACGACCCTTGCCAGATTCGCCATTGATCTTCCCATCCACAGTTTCAAACTCTTTCGCAACTGTGTTTAATAATGTAGTACAGCGGCGCCCAATCTCAACGGGTGTCCGGCTAAGGAAGAACCAATCGAACCGGAAGAGCGGAGACTCGCGAATTTCGTCCCGGATTTTCTCATAAAGATCTTCACCGTCGACTCCGTACTTGTCAAGCATCACCAGTAGAAAACGATCTTCTTCTTCAGTATATACCTTCTTGTTGGTTGTAGACACAGTGTAATTGATCTTGAGTTGCTGAAGAGGGACACGATAGATCTCCATCTTCTTGCGAAGCATTTTGCGTTGATGATTCATCTTCCGCAGCTTTTCCTCTCCTTGCTCAACGACGCGAAGATATTTCGGGTAGTCTTGAATCTCAGTGTATCGCTTCCAGAAGACTTTGGCATATTCCTCAACTTCCTCTGGTTCCTTGCTATCCACTTCGGTAGCAATCCCAACATAATCAGTGCGTCCGAATTTGGCCGACCCATTAACAAACTGTTGGAAATCACGGCGGTTCCAGGTTGAGAAGCCTTCTTCTGACATCTCCGACTTCTGTGCTTGCTCGCCTTCCGTCAATGGCGCGGCATTGTCAATTTCTTGCTGCTCTAGATCGCGCTCAGCCTCACGCTCGCTAAGTTCCTCCTCAGGTCCATCGGGAAGCGGAACTTTGTAACCAATCTCTTTGTGGAAGTAGGCGGTTTCTTTCTCCTGCAGCTCTTGGAGCCCGGGCGGGAAGAATTGCCAATCGTGAACGGGAATCTGCTTGGGTGCTCGAGGCACCTTCGGTTTGGGATCGGCCGTCCTTCCACCAGTAGCTAACGCCTGGCGGTAATACTTATCAATAGAGTAAAACTGCTCCTTCCGCTCACGCTTTGCCGGATTTATCCAATTGAGACCAATATCCTTCTTCCGATCAGTAAAATCCTTCCCATTCCACTCGTACGCGCTCTCAGAGCTGAACTTTTGTAGGTCATCGATACCAAGCTTCTCATATTTTTTATTCAATTCTGCAGTTCGCTCCTCACCCTTACGTAAAATGGCGTCGATATCATCATTCGAGATTTGTTTTTCGGCGTTCAATGCCACCGACGAGTTTTCATTGCTGAAAACGCTGGCGGCTCCATGCTGAATCATGCCAAGCAGTTCTTCCTTTGATGCCGCATTCTTAGTCTGTTGCTGGGCACGACCTTGCTGGATAACAAGCTGGTCTAAACGCAACTTTTGGGCTGCACGTTCCAAGACCTTCTCCTCGATTGCATTCTCGGTGACAAACCTGAATACAACCACTTGTTTTGTTTGACCAATACGGTGAGCACGATCCATGGCCTGTAAATCAGCCTGAGGATTCCAATCACTGTCGTAAAGGACAACGATATCTGCTGTCGTCAAATTGATACCGAGACCTCCCGCCCTAGTTGTGAGCAAGAAGATGAACTTATCCGAACCTGGCTTATTGTATTCATCAATCGCAGCGATTCGATCCTCATGAGCTGTCGTGCCATCAATACGGCAGTAATTGTACTCTTTGAATACACAGTAGTCTTCCAAGATATCAAGCACACGACTCATTTGAGAGAAAATAAGAACGCGACTTCCCTGTTGCTGCATACGTGCCAGAAGCTTATCCAAGATTGACATCTTGCCGGCATTATACACAAGGTGCTCATCCGTTGTATAGGGAGGACCCGGCTCAGCTCCTTCAAAGAGGTAGGGGTGGTTGCAGCATTTACGAAGTTGCATGACAATGTTCAATAGACGGGTTTTAGATTCGCGCTTTCCAGCAGCACCGTTGACAGCATCGATATCCTTCTCAAGAATTTTCTGGTACCATTTGACCTGCATTTCCGACATAGGCACATATAGATTGACTTCCTTCTTGGGAAGCAAGCTCTTTTCTACGTCGCTCTTGACACGACGGAGCAGGAAGGGCCGCAGCACCCGATGAAGTTGCTGGACAACGGTGTCCTGGTCAGAGTCTTGACCTGAAAACCACTGATCGAAAGCCTCTGAATCGCCAAAAACATCCGGCAACAGGAAGTTGAGAAGGGCCCAAAGTTCATGAAGGTTATTTTGAAGCGGGGTGCCGGTGATTAGCAACCGATTCCGAGAATGAAAGACGCGAATGATCTGTGCGAGCGAGGATTCTTCGTTTTTGATCCGATGGGCCTCATCAATGATGATGTACTCCCAGGCGAATTTCTTCAGGTGGGATTTTTCCCGAAGGACCATTTCGTAACTGGTGATGCAAACATCGAAGTTCTCGTCAAGAAGCTTTTCGTTTATTAACTTATGGCGCTCTTCTTTGTCACCCTGAAGAACAAGTACATTGACTTCAGGTGTCCACCTGTGGAATTCTCGCTTCCAATTGTCGAGAGTGGATTTAGGCACTGCAACCAGGTGAGGACCTGTGATGTCGCAAACATGTCTAAGATAGCCAAGGAATGAAATTGTTTGAAGGGTTTTACCCAAGCCCATTTCATCTGCAAGGATACCCGAAATACCATTCTCATGCAGAGAAACAAGCCAATTCAAGCCAGCAATCTGGTAATCACGCATTTCTCCTTTGACGAATGGTGGGGATTCACGGAAAACGGTGCCAGTTTTACCACCACTTCTCTCGTCTTTCAATAGCTCGGCGTCCTCCTCTTGTTCCGTCCTGCGACGCCTATCCCCACCTGCACCGCCTGAGCGCGATGACCCTTTCTTCTTGGCATTCGCCTCTTCCTCTGCATTTTGCCGGTCTATTTCTGCCATGATCTCCTTAATCCGTGGGTTAGGGTTAGTTTCAATGAAATGGCGAAACAGATCAGTAAGCCCGAGAAGGTAACGGAATCTTCGAATTGAATCATCTTCCTGTAATAGACAATCATGAGTAACTGTACCGGTTATGGGTGAGATGACAGGCGGACCGCTATACCTTTGACTCGTCCAGACGACCATGCTTTTTGCCCAAGATGCTTTTTCTTAAATGAAATGCTTCAGATCTTTTCCTTCGGCCATCGATGGGGACTGTTTCGCCTGCAACACTGCTTGCTGTGGTATTTGGGTTTGTATCCGAATCCTGGCTTGCGCTGTTAGCCTGTGTGCTGGCAATTATTGGCAAATTGTGCAGAATGTACCGTGTAGTCTGGAGTGTCCTGAAAGCCCTTGACAAAGGGATAGTCAGCGCAGGATACTAGAACAAGAAGATGCGTTGCTTATCGATGCGCGCAAATCAGAGCTTCTGCGAAAACGAGGCAACTGGATTCTGCCACCTACCGCTATCTGCGCGTCATCTACAGGTACCGACGTGACAGGTTCTTCATTGGCGTCTGTCATAGGAGTGTCTGTCTGAGAGGGTATTTCTGAATTTGGGGTGAGCGAAGGCGCCATCTTCGTTCTCAGCGCACTAAGCGCAAGTAATTTGTGTTATGTATAGAGCCGTACACCCTCGCCAGCGCTCCAAAAGAACGGCAGGAGTCAATCCAGGGAAGAAGGTAATATAACGACTAGCCACTGCTATGAGACAGGATAGTGTGGGTGCAAGCTTATGTAGGGATTGGTTCCCAGTATGCAACAAGGAACGGGAATTGAACAATAAAGGTTGATGAAGGACGAAAGAAGCAGTTGTCAGTCGCGCCGGGATGGCAAATGGAATTTCATCGGAGAAGCGCGGCCATTGTACGCGCTTATTGGATAGGAGACGCGAGGGTTCCGCTTAGTCAAATACGAGTCAGCAATCAGCGGAAGGCGAGTTTCCCCGCGGTGGGTCACGTTACCGGGACAAAAGCAGAGAAAGATCACCTGCACAACTAATCATCAATGATCATCCTCACCAGGTTTCCTTGTTTACTCCTAATCCCTTTCACCCCATATCATAATTTCTGTGTGGGGTGCTACCTAGTTTCATTGTTTAATTGGTCTTGTCTCCCTTTTTTTTCGTTTCTATATCATTACCAAATTTACTGGTACCTTCGGGGAGCACGGTTCACCTCGCCCCTCCTAGTGGCACCAACTACAAATTGTCTTGGGATTAAGGAGAGAAATATCAACACAGCTGCTTAATTTGCAGCACATTTTATCATGGACTCGATGAGATCGTTGAATACATCGCTACCTAGTTCGACTCCTCGTCCTCAACCCCCCGAGCAACTCCTACAATCATTTAAGGCGGCTGCATTATCCGTTACCAATCTCTATAAGAATGCAATTTACGAGCAGACACAAGCAAAACAAGCTGGCTACCAAGAAGCGATTGAGGACCTACTGCATTTTCTAGACAAGGAAAGCCTCGGTCTCGCTGCTGGTGAAGGATCGAAAATTCGACAATGGGCAGCTGAAAGGAGCGATGGAACCGGCGCCCCTAGCGACGACGACGAGCCTGAGAAGCAACCCCGAAGCACTAGTCCTGTTGCTACGCGCAAGGAACAACCTAAGATAGAAGCCGTTCGACCGCCGCCCAAGTCGATCTCGACCGATGAGTCAATTGCTGCACAACAACAGCCGCCACTTTCCAATCCCCAAGTCACTGAGACGAACGCCCTGGATAGAGCAGCTATTTTTACTTTCACGGCTGGGCCGTCTTTCCCCCCATGCCAAGAACCTGATGTAGATATGCAGTCCTCCGATTGTTCGACAGCCTCGTCTCAAGATAGTTCACCTGTGAGTGTATCTGTCCTTCCTCGGACCTCTCGACAACAAGCCCGGCACAACAATTTTTCCCGGACGAACCCTCGAACAACTACGCGGGAGCCTTCCATCGGCTCGGGCTCAAAACGAAAGTTTGCAGTCCCTGATTTCTTCGACATATCTGGGTTAGGGAATAGGGATATATTCGGGGGCGGCAAACGCGGCCGTTTCACCTAGAGAATATAGTATCGACGACTCGACGAACCTCATATTCTTACGGTAACGCAGCGGTTGATTGATATTTCTGAGTTCGCGGTGCATTTGGAGGGAGTATCGGATGTGGTCTTCTTTCGACCACTTCTTCTTGTCTTCATATTGCAGCCTCTTTTCTTCATTGCTTTCCTGTTTTCTTATAACGGTTAAACATATAGAGGTTATCAGATCTGGTGATACCCGGTGGGGCAGTTCTCGTGATGCATGTTTCGTCTAATTCTCCTTTTTTTCAACTTTTTTCTGTCTCTTCTTCCTTCTCACTTCTTTGATATGCATATAGGATGACGCCCCGGCGAATCTTTCTATTCTCAGATTTTTGTATTCCCGCAATAGAATTGGACGTTGAGTATGGAGTAGGGTATAATGTTGTATTAAGGCTACTATATATGGATCAATTAAGAGCCCTGTAGATTCCCATTCCCACCAGGGTTGCGGAGATAGTCGCAATCCCTAACCTCCGCGAGCCCATTTTATATTTCGTAGCACTTTGCATGACTGCGTGTTCCTGCTTCCGTAAATTTCTCATACCCGTATAGTAGCTGTACACGCCGAGACCAATAAATGCCGCGGATCCTGGTTGCATCGTATATGTATCAGACGACATTCCACTAGCTGGTTTGCATTCATGCATATAGGAAGCCTGGAAGAAACGAACCTGTGATCCTGCAAGCTAAGCAGTCATCATATTTGTCTGCTGCTAGTTGCCGTTGGGCCTCTTTGGACTCGACGTCCGAGGGCCGGCCGTTATTCTCCGAGGTTGAACCCATTGGGAAGTTCTTTGTTAAAATGATGGATGGCAGTTGCAGCGGAAGAATACGAGAGTTATGAAGTGTAGTAGAAATCGTACAGCGTACTAATGCTCACGCAGGACAGCTGATCAGTACCTCGCAAACAGCGTGACTCGCGAGTGGTTCGATATAAACACAGAGTAAAAATAAAGGCGGCAAGAGGCGGCAGAACCCGGTGGCATTTTCAAGATGTCATGAGAGCTGCCCATATGACATATCGTTGTTTCTCCCCACTGATAGAGGAACCAGACAGATCGGCATGATGAGCGGGGAGATTGATGCGCTCTATATCTATGATGAGCATAAGTATATTGTCCTCCCGATTGGGTTTCCTTTCTGTTCAACAAGAATTGACTAGTTGCCCAGCAATCCTCTTGTAGAGCAGGTCTATCGCTCCCGTCCGCCCTCCGCAACTACTATCCTACCCCTCTACCTCGCGCATCCAACCCCGCGGCCATCGCTCCTTTACATCCCTAATGTTGCACCACCTGTAACTGTCTTCTCAATTGTTCAGTCAAATATACTCTTCCTGGCACTTTCCGAGGTTGATACGGAGCCACTTGTTGCGCTAGAGTTCTTACATCGTGTAGTGGATGTGCTTGAGGAATTTGTCGGAGCACCATTACTATCACATAAAATACAGGCAAACTATGAAGTGGTTGCACAGTTGCTCACTGAGATGTGTGATGCGGGGATTGTGTGCAATACAGAGCTAAATGCGCTACAAGAGGCTGTTGAGATGCCGGGGTGGATGGGAAAGTTGCTAGGTGGTGTCGGGTTGTCTGGGTTAGTCTCTCATAAACATTCCACATGGTTTTAACGGGTGGAATATGCCGTACACGAACATATATGTATCTGGTGCTAACATGCTCATTTGGGAAAGATCCTCTTCGCCTATGTTGGGGCCCTCAAATACACTCAAGCGGTCAATAGCAGCCAACGCGGTGGCTCAGGGACCTGCGATACCATGGCGAAGGTCCGGAGTACGGCACACCTCTAACGAGCTATATGTTGACATTATAGAATCACTTTCAGTCACAATGGCGCCATCGGGGCGATTGCTCTCTGCTCTGGTGTCCGGCACCATCGCTTTCACGGCCAAGATATCCGGTGTTCCTGAGTTGTTGCTTTCCTTGACGACTCCTGGTGGTCAGCAAGCCATTGCGCGAAAACTTGAGCTACCCGTGTTTCATCCTTGTGTGCGACTAGCAAAATGGCGAGAGCGCCCAGGAGAATTAAGCTTCGTACCCCCGGACGGACGGTTTGTCCTTGCAGGGTACGAGGTTGACCTCCTACCCGTTGATCCGAGCCTCGATGAGCCACCAAGTCATATGGAGAAACTCTTTCTGCCTGCCATTGTAGATATTCGCAAATCTCTCGGTCCAACTGGCTCTGACTTTGAAGTTCGGCTGATCCTCAACACAAACTTCCCGGGGTACTCATCGTCAAACCGGCCTGGAGGACGGGGCGGATCTGGTACATCGACGCCGTCGTTTCTTGGAGGAGGCGGGAATTCCTCGAGTCCTGTATTAGAAGATGTCGTGGTTACGATACCGATTCCGAAATCAGTCCGGAACATCACAGATATGCAAGCCAGCCGCGGCGATGCCTTGTTTTCCCCCAGCAACAATGTTCTTGAATGGCGAGTCCCGACCAAAGATGCTGGAACCGTCTCAGGCACCGCAACCCTTCGTTGCACGGTGACAGGACATCCAACCGGCGATGATGACTTCGATGAAGATGTCGAAGACGTCGATCCAGATGCAAACCTCCTCCAGGGCTACTACGACGCCTCAGCCTCAACATCCTACCAAAACCCCGAAGAAGGAACAACAAAGCGGAAAACAAAGAAAAAAAAGAAGAAGAAGGTCAAGAAGTCTTCTCGTACCGTCAACCCCTTCCCCGCGACATCCGATGTAGATCAACAGGAAATGGACCCCGAGCAATCTCAACCACAATCCCCAACACCTCCTCAATCCTCCCCTTCGCCCCAACAAGATGCAGCACAACCACCTCCAACGGAAGACTCCTCCCACTCAATCTTCCACACAACACAACGCAAAACCAAATTCCAGTTGAACGCAACTCTCATGCCCAGTTCGGCCTCAGTCTCTTTCTCAGTCAGAGGCTGGCTCCCATCAGGCATCAAAGTGGACGGCCTGAACATCGACCCACGACGAAGTCGCGGCTTAGGCGAGACCGTGAAGCCCTACAAAGGAGTGAAGTATCTATGTGTCAGTCGAAAAGGGGTGGAGAGAAGATGTTGATATATATTGTCTTCTTTTACTTTTGAGTTTTTTCTTCATTCCTGCTCTGCTTGGCTACTACGTGGATGGCAATCTATCAAGGATTTTATATAGATGATAAGCATTCATCATTTGCGTGATACGAATAATGATACTTTATGTACATTTCAAGTAAAATAGGTACAACTGAAACCATGTCGGTAGTTAAATGTAGTTAAGAGATTAACATACTGCCCAGCTAGCTGGCTGCGAAATGTTTCATAGGCTCGCTCATACAAGAAAGAAACATTGACGTATTTCGATCAAAGAAGAAGGCAGACGCGAGCGAACCAGGATATCATATAATCAGATCCAAAACAAAAGGGTGATGATCTTAAAGCTTCGACGCACGGCGTTCAAGAACTCGAAGTACGAGATAGGCCACTATTAAGAAGTGAACTGTGAGTAAATCCAGCACAGATGGGACATTAAAACAATGGGTTAGATAGTATAAACAAGATGGTATCCCAAAAGAAAATGACAATCGTGACGAAATTAGGAGAAAAGAAAGGGATGGGAAAGAATGAAAGGAAAGCGGCGACCGATTACTCTCTCGGGAAGCCGCAGAAAGGTGAGTTGGGGTATCAGCCAGGATTATTCTCGGTCTGACGTGGTGGCAACAATGAGAATTCAGACACTTCAAGGGTCGAGGATGGGGGTTATGCGAACGAGGTTGAAGGGGGAACAACCGGGTCTTCCGAAGGAATGACCCGGAAGTGGTTACTTACCAGCAGCAACGACGACGGCTCTCCCAGCGCCAGCCTTTGCAGTGCCTCCGCCGAGAGTGAGGATGTAACGCAGCCAGCCAAGTCGGACTTTGTTTCCGTTGCGATCGAAATCAGGTCTCAGGGTGCTGGCTGCCTTGAACTTGCTCAATTTACCCGCATACGGTGGGTAGCGAATCGAGAGAATGGATTCAACCCAGCTGGGTGAGCTAGTAATGGGACGACGGTGAACGAAGACGTCGAAGCTGGCCTTTCCACGGTAGGCGCCTTGGCCACTTTCACCGACGCCGCCGAATGGAAGGGTAGGAATGTGCAAAGCAGCATCGTTGACGGAGACACCACCAGAGCGAGTAGTGGAGAGAACTAGGAAAGGTCAGACAGCTTCATAACATCTCCTCCAAGCAACAAAGGTAAAATCAGAAGTGCGGGAACGTACTCTTTTCAGTGTCTGCCTTAGAGCCAAACGGATAAATGCCTAGAGGGGTAGCTTGGATTCCATTGGCAATGTTGACTGCTTCTTCGAGGCTCTCCACAGGCAAGATAGGAATCAAAGGACCGAAACTTTCCTGCACCAGCATCGAATCGTCGATAGAGTCCACCAGAACCAGGGTTGGTTCAACAAAGCGCTCCTTTTCGTCCATTGTTCCTCCCATCAGGATCTTGCCCTTGGTATTGTCGATCATCGACTTGATGCGATGGAATGCTCCTTCGTTGATGATGCGCGCATAGTCCGGCGATGCCTTAGCTCCCTGAGGATAGAATTCGTTATACGCCTTCTTGAACTCTTCGACAACGGCAGGCACAAGGTCCTTGTCAACCAGCAGGTAGTTTTGGGAGGTACAAATCTGGCCAGCATTCATTAATTTACCCCAAAGAAGTCTCCGCGCAACAAGTCTAGGATTGGCGCTCTTAGTTACAATGGCCGGGTTGATGCCACCCAATTCCAGCACGACAGGGGTCAGATGAGGAGCGGCAGCCTGGGCAACGATACGGCCAACAGTGGCACCGCCAGTGAAGAAGATTTTATCCCATCGCTCAGCGAGCAAAGCTTGAGTCTCGGGGATACCTCCTTGAATGATGGTGTAGCAGGACGGATCGAGGGCTTTCTCCACGATCCGCTGGATGACAACAGCACAGTTGGGAGCGTTCTCGCTAGGCTTGATTACAACAGTATTACCAGCCGCGATGGCGCCGATGGCCGGACCGAGTGTCAATTGGAAAGGGCTATTGAAAGCACTATTTGAGATAACCTATTAGTACGCTTGTATCACTGTAGATTTCGGGGTTTCAGGTATCAGATTCCAGGGGACGAGTTCAACCCACCCAATTACCAGGACACAACCCAATGGATCCTTCCGGATCTTAGGATTCACAAGTCTGAAGGATAAATCAATATCCTCGGCTTTTTCATCCTTCACCCATTTGGGCAAGTTCCGAGTCATGAACACGAGGTCATTTTGCAGCCATCCAATCTCGGCGAGCTCAGTTTCGAAGCGAGGTTTACCCAAATCCAAGGTTGAGGCATCGGCAATTTCTTGCGCATGGTCTTTAACACTGCAAAAACAAACAGAGCGTTAACTATACTATATTGTGCAGTCCAATGTGAAGAGAGAGAGAGAGAAAAACATACGCCCAGTAGAGCTTGCGGAGCTGGACCAGCCGAAACTCAAGATCGCGGGTCTTATGTTCTAGGAAGGTCTTGCGAAGGGTAGACACGCGACCCTGGATATCATCAATCGGAGTATGCTGAAGAGGGGGAATATTTGAAACGACCATGATGGAAATCGTTGGTGGAATGAATGGAGAGGACGAAGTGGTATCAGAGAGGGTGGACCTCGGGAGTTGTCATTAAAAGAGCCGACACTATGGAGTAAGTGGGTCAGGGACACAGCTCAGCTGTGTTAGGATTTATGTAATGCCGTTTGGTGGTGGTGAGACATGGGTTATTTAGTAGCAATAGCTATCTCATACTTAGAAACCAATACAACTCTCTACTTCAAGTATAAAGACATTACTACCATTATATTTAATAGTTCCAGACAAGGATATCTATTTAATTTAATATTAATTATTTTAGTTAATAGGCCAATAAAATCTCTATGTAAAAAATAATTAAATTAAAATATATTTTATTAGTCTATTTAATTATTTTTTTATCAGTCTTACTATCTTACATTACTTTATTATTAAGCTTTATTATTAATTAGTTTAATTATTTTATATTATTCTTATTAACAAGTTCTTTTCTTATTATTAATGACTAATAAATATAGTATAGTATTAACTTAACAAGTCTATAATCTTAAATATTTTTAATAAATAAACAACCACGATAGTATCAAGTAATTTAATAAAGAAATCTATTAATATATTATCTATATTATAGATATCTATCAAGAATTTATATATAATTAATATTAATTCTTATATTTCTTTAATTAGAATATAAATAAATTATTATTAAATATAGTTATCTAGTCTTTTCTAAAAATAATAAACTATAGTATAGTTAAAATAAAATTTAATTATTAAATAAAATTTTAATTAGATTTATAAAACTTAGAAAGTATTGATCAGAATTTAAAAAGTATTAAGAATTAACTAGTATTAAATAGAAAATATTATAAAGTAAAGTTAAAATTAGCTAAATTAATCTTTTTAATTATATTAACTATTTTATAATATTTTATAATAATATTCTTAGAATACTTGTTTATATTCTAAGTTTAATAAATAATTTTTTAAACTAGTTTTTAATTATTTAATAAAGAGTTTAAAAGTAATTTTATATCTATACTAGAATTCTCTAACTTTTTATTAATTATTAAAGTACAATCCTAGCTATATCCCTAAGGCCGATACTAACTAGCTATAAATAGTAGACAAGGATTCTTAGTAGAATACTATAAGTATTAAGCTATATCTATAATAATAGTCTATTATTATAGAAATTACCTAATATTATTAGATAATTAGATATTATAATTATATATATAAGACTATATTAATAATAATAACTAAAAATAATAAATATTTTCTAATCTATATTTATAATAACTATAAAATAGAATCTTATTTAATAATATATTTAAAATAAATTAAATATAAAACTTAGCTAAGAAAATATTTTCTATTAAAAATAATAAGACCAAAGATAAAAAAATAAAAATAATAAATTTTAAAAATA
>ML739266.1:0-34631 GCA_009193565.1 Aspergillus coremiiformis | reverse complement strand
TGCTGGTGTCAGGGACCAAAACCCCGGGGGGAGGGGGAGGGAGGGACCGTAAATGCGTGGTGGGGAAATTGCCAAGGTAGCAGCAATGAGAGTCGACTGAAACGACCAAATGAGTACTCCGTAAGGTCAACCAAACCAATCAATCAGGAATTAATAAGAAACAATAGGGGGGGATCGAAATGGAACGAAGAGGAGAGGAGTGACAGTGACAGTTGGTAGTGGTTTGTTGTCGGACTCGTCAGCCTGATTGATTATTGTGATGAACGGAAGGAAAGGCTGAGGCTGAAGACCCATTTCATCCACTCAGAATGATTCGGAAACTGCCCCATCCCCACATTTCCCTGGAGAATGGAAATTGGGATCGAATGCAGGGCATGTATATATATGTTTGGTCAAGAATTCAGACACACATACATTGAGAACGAAAGGAAGAGAGAAAGAGAGAGATCGTCGTGAGAGGAAAAGAAGAGAGAGAGAGAGAGAGAGAGAGAGAGAGAGAGAGAGAGAGAGAAGAGGGAAAAGAAAGGAGAGATGGACACCTGATCGACGATGGTACAGACATACATACATACGTACTATGTACATACATACAGTACTCCATACGGAGTTACTAGTAGTACTAGTCCTGTACTTGGTACGTCCACTGCTTAATTGCAACAAAACGTGGGACATGTTTCGGGCACCAATCAGATCAGTATCAGTCTGGTAATTTTCCATCCTGTTTTATCTCTCAAGAAGATATTACCGAGTATTGTATTGAAGACAGGTGTTCCCTCGGCTGATTCTTTGTCTATTCAGATACTACCTAGGTACGGAGTAGGTACTCCGTATTCTCATTCATATAAGGTTCTCATTCTGCTAGTATGCCAGTTACTTCAAGTTTTCATTGAACATCTTCCAATTTAAATTGAAAAAAATACCCACTCCTGATGGGTACGGGGAATACTGTATGGTACGAGATTGATCATACAGAGAGTACTATATTGTTTTCTGAAACAACGTAAATCCCTCAAATCTCATTCCCGTAGCAATACGTCCGTATCATTGAGGTCAAGTTCAAGTTCCTATCCACTTCTATATTTGAGTATCCCCAAAGTCGACACGGCCCGAATACAAACAAGTGGAGTCAAAAAGAATTTTCCATCACTCCGTTCGATAAAGTAGTGAAGACAGTGTTAATTGTGGTGGAGTTCACTTACACCAACCACTGCCTCTCGAGATGTATGTACATACAAACATAGTACTACATACTAACTGTCTCCATATAGAACCAAGTTATTCTGGCAGGAGTCTCGGATGACGGTTGGAGGCTACTTACTAGTATTTATCATTTCAATCAACACTGAAGGGAGGAAAACTTGAACAGAAAGAATGCCAGGCCAGAATTCCCTAGTGAATGATGGAAGCCGGTTTCGTCTCCGTTTGCCGAATGCCACCCTTGGGAAGTTCCAATCACAGCAAGGATTTCCCGTTCGGTATACGCGGAGAATATCCAATGACCAGACACAGCCCTGACTGGTCGGGTCTATTGTTAATAAAAAATGATGAAGACGGAAGACTGTCATAATCTGATTCCATGGTGATCTGGATAATCACTTCATTCTTCAAGATCGAATTCAACGCCTTGTCATGTTGTTTGCGGCGTGGGTAGTATCAAGGGATGTTATGGACATTTCATGGATGTACCTAAGCGGATTCCTCAACCCCCTTGATAATGACCACGCATCCTCTGAACAAGCGCTTAGCTGATCTTGCGTCGCGGAGAAATCTATGATTCATTGGTCTACTGTCACAGCCCAACGTTGCATCTACACGTCACGGGGGTCTCTTATAATCTTACGCCAACCCTACCGAGCGAGCACTTTTAACCTACAGCCTTGCGAGGTTCAGCCAACACCATGGATTCCGGGTTTATTCGAGACAACATCGCTACCATCGCAGCGATCGCGGTATTGGTATACGTTCTGTTGGTAGGTCGCTCGTGGAACCTTCCCCCCCCCGTACCATCACAGGGCCCAACTAATTCACCCCGACAGGTCGTATACCGATCGCAGACAACCCAGCTGAGCTACATCCCGGGCCCCTGGTATACCAAAGTCACCGATCTGCCTCTCCGATACAAAGTCGTCACCGGCCAACGCCCCCGATATGTCCACGCCTTGCATGAAAAATATGGTAGGTAACCCTGTCGCCAATCAACAGACTCTTAAGTTAACAAGGGAAACAGGCCCCGTCGTGCGAATCGGTCCCGATGAAGTTGACGTTTCCGACATCAGCGGCGCACGCGAAGTCCACCGCATCGGAAGTGGATTCCTCAAATCCCCCTGGTATAGCCTCTTGAACCGAAAGGATACGCAGAGTATCTTCACGACCACCGATCCGAAATTTCACAATGCTCATCGTCGACTTCTTTCGTCGCCGATGTCTGAGTCATCGCTCAAATCGATGGAGCCCCTGATTGACTCGCGAGTCCGACTGGCGATCCAAAAGATGCAAGACGAGATGAACACGCGGGGAGTGGCGGACGTCTATAAATGGTGGTTCTTTATGGCCACGGATATCATTGGAGAGCTCACGTTTGGAGATTCCTTCCGCATGCTGGAACAGGGAAAGGTTGGTGACTCGGTCCTGGTTCGCGTGGACTGGCTAATACCCGGCAGAAAAATCAATATGTCAAAGATGTCGAGATGATTTCTGTCATTGGAGGGATCCGTGCCAGTTTCCCTATTCTCATCCAGCTCGCTACATTACTGCCCCTTCCCATCTTCAAGGAGGTCAATGACAGTGGAAACCGTGTATTCGGTTATGCGACGGAATCGATCAATCGGTATAAGAGACTGTTGGCTCAGAACCCGGCCACCCCGAAGCCGACGGTGTTCACCAAACTGTACAATGCCGGCGTGGAAGGTCTTCCGGACAATGAAATCCGAGACGATGCGCAAAGCTTTATCGTGGCCGGTAGTGACACCACCGCTAACACGTTGACCTACCTGGTCTGGGCCGTTTGTCAGGATCCACAAATCAGACAGCAGCTGGCCGACGAGCTGGCAAAGATTCCGGATGATTTTACAGACGACGACCTGCGGCCGTTACCGTATTTGAACCAGGTGATCAACGAGGCTCTCCGTCTCTATCCTGCGGTCCCGTCGGCGCTCCCACGCACCGTGCCATCCAAAGGAGCGACCATGGGAGGATATTGGATCCCCGGGGGTTCTACGGTCAGCACGCAGCTGCACAGTTTGCATCGCGATCCGATTGCGTTCCCTGAGCCGGAGAGGTGAGATGGCACAACCAGTCCCCCCTCGCGGGGCAGTTGCTGATTATATGCTAGATTCGAACCATCTCGGTGGGCCGCACCGACCAAGGAAATGAAAGATGCATTCATGCCGTTTGGGGCCGGATCTCGCAGTAAGTTAGCCCGTTTTCTTCTGTGGCCGTCCGCACCGTATTGACACTGCTCCCGCAGATTGCATTGGGCTACACCTGGCAAAGATTGAGCTGCGACTCGCCACCGGTCACTTCTTCCGCTGCTTCCCCAATGCGCGGATTTCCCGCAAGTTCGACTTCAATGATAACGACATGGAACAGATGTTATTCTTCCTGATGTCACCGAAGGGCAAGCGGTGTCTCTTGGAAGTGTGATGATGATGATGCATTGTATGATTCTCCTGTTTTTCTCATTCGTTCTCCACGGGGGGCAAGAAACAGCTGAGCAGAAACCGAACAAGCACAGTCCCTGGCTTGATCCACCACGGATTGAATCCCGTACTGTGGTAGGGCTTGGTGGAATTGTTAGTGGACCGGTGGGTGTGGTTGTATGTCATTTCCTAGCAATTCAGTCCGTTTAGGTACTGAAGATACCACCGATAATAGGAGCTGAGGCGACTATTGATCCTCTACTTCCGTAGTCTTCCACTCGTTTCGCCGTAGTCTCTCTTGGCCCATATGATCATGCCCTGGGGATTTGCCATTTCCATTTCGAAACGAAGATATAACTGATCATGGACCATTCAAGATAAGCCCTACGCAGCAGCGCCAAGAGCGTACTGTAAACCATGTGGGTTTGATCGACAGAAACATGGCTGAAAGGGATCATTAGAAGCCTTGTGGAATTAAAAACCGATCCGCAGCGAGTCCACCATTAGCTCTTAGTCCCGAGACGATTGATGTTCGTCCTCTTGTACTGCGGAATTGCGTCCACACTGGATCAGTATCCCGGTGTGCTGATTCGCAGGTCGAACGTTCTATACCGACTAGATGTCAAGATCCATTTTCGACCCACTGTCGTGTCACACCGAGGGAATAAAAGAATGAGACCCTTCGTCATCGTGAAAACCCTCCCGGGAGCTGCTTCGTATCCTCGTCGTCTACTGGAAGCTTGTGCCACTGCCGGTATAGGCGTCTGCCAGGGATTGGGATCATGGCTCACGGCCTCGTGGAAAAAGCCTCAGCGGACACGGTCAGCTCTACGCTGGGAGGGTATCTCTGTCCTCCTCGACCGGTTGACCTCGAGTCCCAACGTCGCCCGAGCGCCCTGCACGACAATATTGCACTCGAGCGGATCAACACCTATCGTTTACACCAGCAACTTACCGTGGGATCGAACCGTAGTCGCACTCCTCGAGACGAATGGCTACCGATGGGAGCAGGCAAAGACTATCCTCCCTGGCTCCCGGACGCAGACGAATACGTGGTTGAATTCGAAGGATCGGATGACCCCATGTACCCCCAGAACTGGCCGATGAAAACCCGGTATGGCACATTCTGATCGCGATGTAGTCAAGAGGAATATCACTGATCCCCCCCCCCCCCATCACAGAGTTCTTATAGCGTCCCTTTTGACGTTGTGTTCCCTGGTCACGGCGTATGCGAGTGCGGTCTTCGCAACGGCCTCGGAAGGCGTCATGGAGGAGTTCGGGTTCGGCAAAGAGGTTGCTGCGCTCGGGACAACACTCTACGTGCTGGGTTTCTCATCCGGTCCGACGATCTGGGCCCCGGCCTCAGAACTGGTTGGACGACGATGGCCGTTGTTGATTGGGATGTTCGGGTTTGATCTCTTCACGATCGCCTGCGCGACGGCGAAAGATACGCAGACGCTCATGTTGACCCGCTTCTTCGCCGGATTCTGCGCGGCGAGTATCATCGCTCTCGTCCCGGCCAGTCTGTCGGATCTCTTCAACAATCATCACCGCGGCATCGCGATTGCCGTCTACACCATGGCGGTGTTCACCGGACCTTTTACGGCCCCCTTTATCGGTGGGTTCACGGCGGAGAGCTCCTTGGGATGGCGGTGGACTTTATATGTGCCCGCTCTGGTCGGAGGCATCAGTTTGATCCTGATGGCCCTTTTCGCCCAGGAGACATACGCGCCCGTCGTTCTCCTCCAAAAGGCAGCCATCCTCCGCCGGCAAACCAGGAACTGGGGAATTCACGCGCGACAGGATGAGCAGGAGATCAGTTTTCAAGAATTGATCACCAAGAACCTCGCCCGGCCGTTCCTGATCTTATTCACCGAGCCCATCGCCTTTCTGCTGACCTTGTACATGTCCTTCATCTATGGACTGGTCTATGCGCTGTTGTCCGCCTATCCGATCGTCTTCCATGGCATCTATGGCATGAGACTTGGTGTGAGTGGACTACCGTTTCTCGGATTGATCATTGGGGCAGTCTCTGGGAGTGGCTTCGTTCTGTCACTCCAGAAATCCTACTCGCAGAAATTGGAGGCGAATAGTAATATCCCCGTGCCCGAATGGCGATTACCTCCCTGTATCATCGGGGGCGTTGCATTTGCCGGAGGACTCTTCTGGTGAGTGACTGACTTCGTTTGAGAAATTCCCCCCTCCCTTCCCTTGCAACAATTCCACGCTCACATTTCATGTTTGTTCATCGGTGGTGATAGGTTTGGATGGACTGGTTGGAATCCATCGATTCATTGGATCGTTCCCACAGCGGCTGGAGTGATGGTCGGGTTTGGCATCACGACCATTTTCATGCAGGGATTCAATTACCTGCTTGATTCGTATCTGAATTTGTACGTCCTCGTGTTCTCTTCGGTCTCCTCTCTTCTCCTGCTAATAGTTATTTCTTTCTTTTCTCAGCGCAGCATCAGCGTTTGCGGCCAACACCATGATGCGGTCTATGGTAGGAGCCTGTTTCCCACTCTTCACCCGACAGATGTTTCATAACCTCGGTATTCAATGGGCGGGCACTTTACTCGGGTCTATCGCCGTGCTGATGATTCCAATTCCGGTGCTTTTCCTCGTCTTTGGACCTCGTCTACGCCAAAGGAGTCGATTAGCACCGGTTGTGGGGGTGAAGCGGTCGTAGCAGGAAGAAGGATTCAGTGGGTACTCCGTACAGGTTGCGATATTGGCATTTAATTGGACTTCTTCGGTCCGTTCAGCTGAGCTAGAATGAGCTGATCAATTTATTCTAATCTATTGAAAGGGAAAATGTACCGTCGTCGGCCAAGTCCGGTTCTTGCTGGAAAATGGGCAGAGAAAGACTGACATGAATATTTGTTTTCCCATCATTAATCAAAACACCAAGATCGAAAGGATTGACGGAGTAGAGTATCATCGTCCTCGGAGTCACCGAGATCTTCAGCGCCAAAGACGAGGCCAGACCAGTGGGACCCTGCATGGTAGCATTTGGGCCATGTGGTACATACATTGGATGTATCCATCCGAGTCCTTGTCTGCTGATTTCTACGGAGTTTTATGCTTCAGATTGAGTGGAGAGAGACTGTTGGGATTCATCATATCAGGTCCCACTCCGACTTTTGCATAGTCTGATTCTCGGATCCAGATAGATAGATAGATCGTATAAGGACGACGGTAGCTACTTAAGGGACGTGACTCGCCATGGAATCGATCTCACGCAGTAGTAGACTATATCGTACCAAGTCCAAGATGCATTTCCTCTCCAGCGTTGTGACCGTTCTGTCGTCGATGGCCCTGTTGGCTTCCTCGTACCCAACCTCCTTTGACATTCGAGGTAAGGAATCTGCTCCGGAAGATATGATATCCATCGACTCAATCCGTTAGACATTCCCACGACCCAGCTTGATGACTTCAAGTTCTGGGTGCAATACGCCGCGGCCACGTACTGCCCAAATAACTATGTCGCCCCCGACGGTTACAAGCCCAACTGCCCTGTGGGTAACTGTCCGGACGTCGAGTCGGCAGACACGACCATCAAGCTCAGTTTCTCCGAGTAAGTCATCTCCCTCACCGGCGTCGACCCGTTCCCTCACTCACATCCACATCACCAGCGACACCATCACCGACACCGCCGGCTTCGTCGCCGTCGACAACACCAACAAAGCCATCATCGTCGCCTTCCGCGGCTCCTACTCCGTCCGCAACTGGATCACCGACGTGACCTTCCCGCACATAGATCCAGGTCTCTGCGAAGGTTGCCAGGCCGAACTGGGCTTCTGGACCGCCTGGGAAGTCATCCGTGACCAAATCCAGGACCAACTGAAGGAGCTCACATCCCAGCACCACGACTACAAGATCGTCGTCGTCGGTCACAGTCTCGGCGCCGCCATCGCGTCGCTCGCCGCCGCCGATCTGCGCACGAAGGGCTACGACGCCATCCTGTACGCCTACGCAGCGCCGCGCGTGGCCAATCCCGCGCTGGCTCAGTTCATCACTCAACAGGGTAACAACTACCGCTTCACGCACCTCGACGACCCCGTTCCCAAGTTGCCGCTGTTGTCCATGGATTATGTCCATATCAGTCCGGAATACTATATCACCGCTCCGGATAATGCGACCATCACTGACGCAGATGTCACGGTTCTCGAGGGAGAGGTCAACTTCAACGGAAACACTGGTACCGGACTCCCTGACGTTCTGGCCTTCCATTCCCATGTCTGGTACTTTATTCACGCAGACGCGTGCAAGGGACCTGGATTGCCATTTCGCTGATTCGGAGGTCCGGAGTGTTTAACCTGATGTGCACTATGCATGTATGGATGATGAATTCTTTTTATTTTGGTGTAAATACTCGTGTACGGAGTATACTAAAGCTGTAACTCTGGATGAACATCCCTCAAGTAGCGTGACAATTTTATTAAAATCCTCATGATCTTCATGATCTTCGCCCAGCCTGAGACCCTATCGAAGCCAAGTCAATATATAGTTTTGTGGAGATCCGAAGGGAGGATTCAACTGCATTTTTCTTGCCTCTTTCCCCCCCCCTTTTCCGTGTTCTTTGGTACTAGTACTCCGTATTGAGTCTGGACGTTTCCATGATTCTCGAAGGATTCTGTCCCACTGAAGATAGATAGATAATAAGATGTGATTTCTCGATATGGGTTCATGGGGATGTTTGCCTGTTTTCGGTGATCTCTTTCGGAAATGTCATGATCACGCCATATGTCCCTATAACACAGGATCTATAGGTAGGGACCGTCGCGACTGGTGGGAAAGAGATTACAACGAAGCATCCCTCCATGTTTAGGTTGCATTTTTCTGTTGTGGTAATGCTGCGTTATGAACCACGGCTGAAAAATGAGCTGAAGAAGGCGTCAACGCCGCGTGGTAGCGACGGTTCGAGAGCAGTTTTTCTAGGGCTGACAGCTGACAGAACTTGGAAAAGCTTCAGCTGTCCTCAGCTCCCTCTAATGTCTTATAACAAAACAGGACGGATTGGATGACCACCTGCATGCGGTCTTTGCGTTTCAGACATCCTAACATCAGTGGTCCTCGTAAGTTCGGCCAGGGGGTGCATCAATCGCTATTCAGATTGCTCGCCACGCTGAGGATTTCGAATTTCACTAGTGGACTGTGGTTCACAAGTACACCGCACCATGTAGTGTTCTCTGGTCTAATGCCCAAGGGTCGAGACAGAGCTTTTCTGATGGGAACGACGCATACGACCTCTCGATCATGGACCATGTTATAGACATTCTTCTCATGTACGCTGTCAGGTAGCACCGAAATTGTGGACTCGGAACTCTTCCAGAGGCGAGGGATTTTAATGCTATCGATGACACCCCCAGTGGCCCTCATCAGAGCGAAGTTGAAGTTCGATTGACAGACGTGAAGGTCCTGACACAGTCACGTGCCCGATGCTTGGTATACTTTCTTGGTGATAAAACTTACAACGCGCCCAACCTCAGGCTCCTACTAAATTCTTATCCTCAATGCATGATTTTCATTTGTGCTCTACTCCGCATAATGACTACTTCCTTGTTAATCACCCTCGATGGTGAACCCCTCCATGACAGTGAGACCCTAGGATATGGAAGAACAGGAGTTGTAATCTCTCGTGACCACTCCGCTGTCAAACTTCCGTTAAGGCATCCCTGGAGTAGCGATTCCGATGTACAATCCAATATGGAGGTTATAGAGCACGAGCCAAGTGTCTATCGTCGTTTTTTTAAGTCGTTCCCAAAAGATCAAGTTGATGGGATTGTTCCGTGTCTCGGAGTCCGTCCGAATGCTACCCAGCTCACTTATATGGAGAATGGAGATCTCCGTGCGTATTTGGAAAAGAACCAGCCATCTCGTGCCGTCCAGATTCAATGGTTTCGTCAAATGGCGCGAGCTCTGGAGCAGATCATGATAAATGTGTTCTTGTCGCCGATATTACTACGGAGTACGCGCAATGTTCTTCTCGATTCGGACTTGTCGATCAACATCTTCGATCTCAGCGAAGAATCTCTTTTACCCTTAACGTCTACGGAGTACTATGGAAACAGCCAACGATGATGGCTTTTCGATATAAACCGATATCGAGCAGCTGAATGCCGTGATATACGAAGTAATTACACAAAATTCGACTTTGATCTCTGTAACAATGGTATTCCTAAAGATGGTCGAGCTCTCTGGCCACTTCGGAATTCGCTTCATAGGTCTGATGGACTCTGGCTTGGCCCAATCATTGAAAACTCCTGGGCTGAAGGAGGGTTCCAAAACGCGCATGTCTTGTGAAGGACCTTGAGCTCAGTGGATGTAGAGCATGTCCTCGAACAAGATAACCGTCTCTGGTTGAATACGCGATTGCCCATCTCCAGTTGGCCGTATCCAAATCATGTCAAGAACTCCGTCGTTATGCTATAACGATCATCGGTGCAGGGACCAGGAAACCACGATAGGTCAGGCATCCAACCTGTTTTTGCTTTTTGTTGCTTTCTCTTCCCCCCTTTTTGAGAAAAGACAATTTGCGGTCGAGATCATCGGGGCCAGCTTACTTCCTGACATGTCGGCAAATAGGATCAGGAGGAATGGAATACGAGCGACTCCAGTCTCCACCCCAGGAGTTTCATGATACATGGATCATTGCATCGGAACAATTTATTTCAGCCTACCAGGTCTCCTCCTTGGAATCACACCGCATGCTCTAAATTTGCAGATGAATCCAGACCAATGGGGGAGTGGCGCTGCATCCAGGTTCTCGAGGCTATTTACGATGTTCCTGAAGTCAGATTTGAGGGGATTCTGGGGAGCTGCACTCAGGAGACCGTACAGGTAGAGATGTAGAGTATATAAATTGCCAGCGTCCAGCAGGGGGAGTGGGTTGTGTTTATCATCACAACCATCATGATGCTCCTGGCAATTATTTTTCTCCCCTGTCTAGGGACAGTGTCTGGGAATCCCCGTATGAGGCAGAATCTTTTCCCTTCTGATGAGTGACCAGACTAATGAAGGTGCAGTGATCCCTCGCGATGCTCCATCCGAGTCCATCAGTTCCCCGTTGCCATCCTCCGCGTCAATCACTTTACCAATTCCCTCGGCCGAATCGACCTGCTATACCAGTAGCCAATGGCTCGTGATATCTAACACCAGCATCTTCTGGCCGACATCGACGAACTACCTTTACGGACCAACCACCGGACCCGGTGCAACCGATGTAATCTGCGCTGCACAATGGATGCAATACTACGTCCGGTCGACGGGGCTCTCACAGCTGGGCGCAACGGCCACGTCGACTGTGACCACCTCGTCTCCTACCAGCACCGGCGCATGCCGTACGAGCACATATGCGGAAGGCTACGTCGATGTGCACACGGGGCCAGTGACAACCCTGTGCGATGGCTATCCTCGGGCTCTCGGACCACGAGAAACTGCCAAAAGATACTACCCAGGGACCGGACCGTGCAACACATTCAGCCAGACAGAGACCATCACCACTACCCTCTACAGAATGCCGTCGGCCTTACCAGACTGCAAGCCTCAGCTAGAGGGGTGCATCGGCGTCTGGCAAACATACAGTAGTCTCTCCAGTGAATACGAAGCATCCATCACAGCCCCCATCCCAGGCGATATAAAAAGCCCTCTCCGACCCTTGAATTGCCCCAATACCGCCAAGGAGAACCCCGAAAAAGACCCCTGCGCCGCATGTCATTTCCTCCCCGGTACAGCAACCATGTACTACTGGCCCGTCACCACCGCGAACGGAGACCTCTGCGCTCAAAATGGAACCACCATCCCCGCCACCCCAACAGGAGACGGCCCCAATACGGCCATCCTGGGCGATCATACCCTCGTCTCCCCCACCGTGTACATCTCCTTCACTTCTATCTATGCCTGGAGTAACCGTCGTAACGGCCACCAGTGCGGCGTGAGCCATTACAACGAGATGATCTCCGTCCCAGCGACCGCCATTACATCGCGCCGTGGCCACCGCAACGCCCGATACCCCATTATGGGGACTCCGTATCCGTTCAACTTCGCCGAGTTCCTCCCCCAGACCGTTGGGAATTATACCCAATCGTTGATCCCATGGCCTCAGTATCGCGGTGGCTCGCAGTGTCCCGTGTACGATCCGTCTTGTACCATGGTGCGCGATGATTATCTGCCGTTCATCGAGATGCCAGAGGTGGCCACAAGTATTGATCCTGACTGGGCGAATTGCGATCGGAGTTGGTTCATCCCCGCTGTGACTTTGGTGCCGATTCACGATGGCACGGCGGTGGCTCCTTCGCCTACTCCGGAGCCGGAGATGATGGCGGCGGCGGATGCTGCTCCGCAGGGCATAATGGCTGCGCCGACGCCGTCGCCGACATCTGAGTTGGGGTGGTGAGATGGACGACAATGTATGTATGCCGGTGAAGGGAAGGTCCGGCCGAACATTTGAAGGACCTAAATTTATCAGTATGTAACAATTTATGTATAGTGTAGGCTATGAATATGTTCACTATGTCTCGTTCACCTGCCATGAAGAAGCGTACTATCTAGTATTTAGCTGCGTTCCGTGGCCCGAAGCGGGCCAGTAGAGGCGTTTCATGTAAATGACCGTTCTTGTCAGGGGCAATAGTATGTTCCTGGATCTCCATTATTTGACCTAAACCTCTCTTAGGAAGTATTCCGAGAGACAAAGAGGCAAATCGGATTATTAACCCTATCTGGAGAAATTCATCGACGGTCAAATTGCAAGTCATTCATGTTGGCCGTGCTTGGCTCGGGGACTGAGCGTCAAACCAAGAAACGGCATCAGTCCCTAAAATGAGCGATGATACCTGAAAGGAAGGTTTCAACAGAGGACATGACACTATATACGGTTCTCGAAAGGTCTGATTTCCAGAGAGGCAGTAGTATGCACTTCGACTTCGGATAATAACCATTGTATATTTCACCACAGCGGTAGTAACGCAGGATCGCAAGTCCAGTTAGTGCTATATCCCTTTTCCTGCTTTGAAGATCTAGTTCGGCCTGTCTGTTTCTGGCTCCGTACTCTTTAGTACAGGCGAAGTGACATGCATGATGATTTGGGAAGAACGGATATTCTAGTCACTGAGTAAAATGAAGGGGCTCGAAATGATGCTCAAAGGCCAACTACATTGAGCAAAATCGAATGGGGATGATCATCAAGATGATTGAGTCTAATATCTAGGAAGACAACGCGTCTTTGGATCTCGTGATCCCGGGCCGATCTCAGCCGGGATTCTCCTGCGTGAAAGGAGAGAAGAAAGTGAAGGGAAAGATTCAAGTACTCCGTACTCCGTATTCCACACTTGAATTGAACGTCCTTCAATATTATCGGATCATCTGGACTACATATAACCAGCCAGCAACCAGATGAGTGGGATCATCTCCCACGACAGTTTTCTTGTGGTAAGAAGAGTTGGACTCTGTACAGCACTCTGTATGTACATACTAACAAGAAAGGGTCTCTCAGAGCCGAATTGTTGACTGGTCAGATAAACAACGTTCTCTGTCGAGTGGAAACTGAACCTTATGTTACTCAGCGGCGTCGATGGGTTACTTCCAGTTGAAAATATGCCGACTCACGATATGGCAGAAATCAGGGCCAACGAGAAGTCTCAGAGAAGGAAGAACGATAATTAGTATGGGAAAAAAAAACAAAACAAAAGACAAGAAACGAAATGACTTCAAGAAAAGAAATTTTTTCTGCAGGGGCTAATCATTAGTCCAGCCTCAATCCATTCTGGAACGGTGCCTAAAGATAGACAGAAACGGTGCCCTGGACCCACAGCGTCAGCGAATTTGCATATTGTTCTTGTGAAACAATATGACCAAGGCGAGCCTTTCGACAGATCCATGGGGCACGCCTTTTCTTGGCTCCAAGCCTGGAGGAGATGAATGATAGATCATATACGGAGTAGAGTCCTGTTCACCAACCAGTTCCCATCGCAGGTTGATGATGTTCCACTTCATTGATTGGGGTGTCACAAAGGGATTAATTAATGGAGGAGGATTAGGGGTTTCCTTCCACTTGGAAGCATCAAAACCAGCCCACTGTGCAACGGCAAATTCTACACTGAATGTCGATAATACCTTCGGTACTCCGTACTCCGTACATCTCTTGCACTTGAACTTGACCCCCCCGGACTAGGAGTAAGGAAAAGAAAAAATATCCCTGACTTAGTCTTCATATGAGAACGGTTCACGGCAAAATTCACAGTTTAGGGCACCCCAGACGTGCCTGTTGTGGGCTCCAGCCCATACTGCATGGGAAATACGATCGGACGTCAAGAGTATAATAGGGGCTTCTTATACGGAGTGATCATCAGAGAAACTCTACCATAGTACCACGGACAATGATCAACATGAGATGGTGGAAGCAAATATCCATTGAAGCTCTTGCCTTGGCCTTGGTGGTGCAAACCAGCAGGGCAAGCACTGTTGCGTTACGAGACCTACGGACCACAACCGACAAAGACATTGCCTACGAACTGGGTCACATATCCTACCTCGCTAATGCAAAGTATCCGCGACACACATTAAAGATCACCGGATTGGGCGACAAGGATCCCTCGCCTGGTGTGACATTCAAACCATTCACTGTCATTGTGACGAACGAGAGCGTTGTGACTGCCGACTCCCTCAACGCCACAATTTCCAGCTATTTGACCGAGGACGACGTCTTCGCAAAAGCCTTTCTCAACTCCGTCTATCTCACCTCATCCGTCACCAATGCCAGTCTCGATGCCAATGCGTTCACGTATCTGGAGAGTGCTGGTGTTGAGACGACCTATCTGGACTCTAACCGCTTCAAGAGTCATGGCGGCGGGTCAAGATCGGCGCAGCACGATTCTGGTACGACGCTTGCGCCGGGTCCATATACCGCTACGATATCGAGAGACACCGTCAGTCTTTTAGACACCTACCGACTATACCCAGACAAGTACCGCGACTTTATCACAGGCATATATCCATCAAATGACGGAACGGACTCCTTTACGGCACTGGAATCGATGTCATCCAGGTTGTGGTCGCCCATGATCCCAGTGCCGAGTCGGATCCATTCCTGGGGAGACCCGCGGCCGCTAGCTGGCCAACGGGTGGCTGTGAAAGATCTCTTTGACATCAAAGGGCTGCAGACATCGGCAGGGAGTCAAGCCTGGATCGAGATCACACCGGTGGCCAACAAGACTGCCCTAGCGATCCAACGCCTGGTGGATTTAGGCGCCGTTCTGGTGGGAAAGCAAAAGCTCGCGCAGTTTGCCTCTGGTGCGAATCCATGGGATTGGACCGACAATCAGGCTCCGTTCAACCCCCGGGGGGATGGGTACTTGACTTGCGCTGCATCCTCCTCCGGTGGTGGCTGCTCAATTGCTGCATATGACTGGCTGGATATGGCGATTGGGAGTGACACTGGAGTCTCGCTTCGACGACCGGCGGCTGTGTCGGGAACCTTTGCGAACCGGCCGAGTCAGGGCATGATAAGCTTGGAGGGGATGCTCGCCCAGAACTGGGCCCAGGACACCGCCGGTATACTCGCGCGCGATCCCGTCAAATGGGCCAAGTTTGCCAAGGCGTGGTATACGCCAGAACTTCATCAGTCGGAATCAATTACGGGATTAAGTCCACTATCCGTGCCGGACACGATGGCCTTCCCATCCCAGATCTTGTATCCGGACGAACAATTCCCACTCGCAAATCCTGCGGCGCAACAGATTCTGGAGAATGTCATTACCAACATGGCCAAGGTACTCAATATGACGGTAAAACATACGAATCTGAGCGCCACACTCATCGATGCGCCGATCCTCTCCGACCAAAAAGACAGCCTGGATCGTCTATTAATAGGATCATCGACCCTAACGCTCTGGTCTTCACATATCGCAGTTGCCAACCCTCTTCTCTCAACGTGGGCGACCCACCATGAAGGTCGCTTTCCCCCCGTAGACCCTCAATGGCGGAAAGAGTGGTCGCAGTTCGACTCCAGCACCACAAATCAGACCGCATACGACCAGGCTCTCCGCGACAAGAGGAAGGGCGTGGACTGGTTCGAAAAGAATGTGCTACGCGAGACCCCTCAATCGTGCTCGGAGTCGGTGCTCATCTGTGACATTGGCACGGGCGGGCTGCCCAGCTTCCGCGAGAAAGCTCTGAACGAGGGGCCCAATGCTACGTTTCTGGGAATGATGCCGGATGGGGCGGCCATACCGTGTTCCCTGATCTGTCCTATTTTTGGGTGAGTTTCGTTGACCAGATCATAGGCAGGATGGCATCCGGGCTAATGTTTTCGCAGCTGCGCCGACTTTACCATCCCCGTGGGCCAGGTTCCCTATCAATCGCCGGTGTCGAAGGTGACGGAACAGTATCCGGTGACCATGAATCTGATCGTGCGACGCGGATGCGACTTTGTCTTGTTCAATATGGTGGAACAGCTGGCGAAGGCCGGTGTTATTCGGGCCGTGAAGACCGGAAAAGCGGCATTTTAATGCAGGAATCCTTGAATGGATTTCATATAATTTAGTCCGTCTTGCTAATACCGTCTAGAGTAGATACAACTTACCCTAATGAATCACTATTAACCCGTATTGGCGGGTGCTGGTCGCCCTTGCCGTTGCGCATGAACTGCATTTTCTGTCAACCGTATTTCTGCTTCCAGTGGAAAGTGAGGGAAAGAGAGAGGAAGCCCGAGGAAGACCACTATATATTAATCATATCCATGCTACATTCGTGCCTATTCACAGAACATAGCGCTAGAAGCCATCGTTCCCAGCAAACCATCAACTCAAATACATGCCCGACAGAGTCATTCAATATCGTATCATCAATCAAAACGGGCCGCTATGGAAGGTCCTAGAAGTCCACCCAGCACCAAATATATCATACACATATCATCCTAACAACATCTACGCCGCCGGCTGCGTGCAGAGAGTTGCCGGTACTCCTCCAGACCAGGACTCACAGGCTTGGGCCGTTCAGCTTCCATGGACGCTTGTGTCATTGGAACCGTCGGGGTGTTTTCCTCCGCCTTGGTCCGAATATAATAATGCTCATCCTCTTCCTCCATCCCGATGTACCATTTCTCTTTGAAATGTGGCTTCTGCGGACCGACACCACATGCGCCGTCTAACCGGGACGTAGTCGGACTGTTGATGGCCAAAGTGAAAAGATTTTGCGGCTCCGTGAAGTCTGTAAGCTGCCTACCTTTTTGCCTAATCAGATATCCCAGGCATATAAGACTGGTGGCCCAAGCGAGGGCCAACACGGGGAAGAATATCCCTCGCCATTCCTCCTTCCCGCTGGACTGGTATTGGACGACTTTCATCGAGGTGTTGAAGACCTGAACCTCCGGCTCCGTGATGAACGAGTCAGGGCGATCCCAATAGTCAACTAAGGTTGCGTTCTCCGTGCCCAGAATCAACGTACTACCGGCCATCACAGCCAGTGCCTCCGCCAAAGAGGGTAGATCAGGCTCGAGGGAATAGCCGGAGGGAGTCAGTTGCATCAGCAGTCGGGCGTTACTGGCCTTACCATCGCTGACGCCCGCATTCAAACTCAGGGAATTCGCCCATTCTGTTGCAACGTTTTTCCAGTCTAAGCTCCAGTTGCCGTCCACAGCCTCAGGAAACCAGTGATTGTACTGCCATTCGTTATCCGGCTTCTCACAGTCGGTGCTCAGCCTCGCTCCGCTGGCAGATGCGGTGTACTTCACCGAGCAGCGCGGTGTCTTCTTTGCCTTCATTGCGCATAATACGTATTCAAGCCCCGTGGCGCTTGGAGGCTTCCCTAGCAAATGAAGTGCGTTGCCAAACGCTGTTGAGCCATTCACGATGGTCTGGTTTTCAAGAGGAAGGATTGGAAAGATCGGTGGACGCCAACCATACTCGAGTCCCCAACCAAAGATATTGTCCACAACGGTGCGATTCAGCCAGGCTGGCCAACGGGGGATATCATTCTCTATCTGTTTTTGCCAGTTTGCAGCGTCGTATTTCTTGCCAGGCCACATATCATAGATCAGCGGACGCAGTTCACTGGCTGTCATGCTGATACAAAGCACGTTTATCGCAGGGCACAGGACAGACGCGGTCAGATCAAACTGTCCTTCGGACGAATTCTGGGGCTGCTTGAGTCCGTTTATGGGATTCTTTGTCGCGTAAAGAACTCCGGCGTGAGGCATCGCAGCCGTTACGTTAAGGACCATGCGTCCATAGTGCGTGGACAGCTCCGTCATATTGCTGCGATCGATCCAGCTCCCCGTCACCGTAGTATTATCATGGATGGATCCGATGGGAGGCGGCCGCTGCTCCAAGACGGTGGATGCCGACTCGCCCTGCGCGATGCTGTTGCTCCAATCGTTTATATAAGCAATATAGTTGTGGTATGCTTGGCCGACATGTTGCATTTGAAGACATGTTGTGTTTCGATGTTGCGGGTCTGATTGATTGAGAATCGGGGTTGGGCAGTTATACCCTAAGTACACCGGATTGAAAAAGTCCGTGAAAACATTGCCCTGCAGCTCTCTGCTTTCGTACGGTCCATAGATCAGTTTAGGCGACACTATATTCCATGAACGTCAGAATCATGAATGCCATTTGGGTCAGAATACGAGTCCCAAATCCGCGTTACGCACCTAGAGCCTCCGCGGCGGTTGTATAGAGCATCGCAACGATGGTGGCCGTGATCGTCATCGCACCGAGAAATGTGAAGGCCGAATATCGCAGTGTCTCGGAGTGAACAAGCATAAAGCCTGGCTGCATGATCCAGGTTCGCATGCTCATGTCGGAGATGCTGATACCGTGCGAGGTCCTTCGAAGGGCGCGTCGGCTGAGGTACTGGCCAAGACAGGAGACGAAGACGGTGACATAGGCCAGTTCAATGGTCTTCGCGAAGAGCGCACTCAGGAGATCGGCCGTGGAAGGCAGCAGTCGACAATCGAAACAGATGAAATTGCCATATCGCGGCTTCCGCACGGCAACCCAAAAGTATACTCCCGATCCGACGCTCGCATATACCGCCAGCACCATGATGGTGATCGGAACCCATCCATTCCATGAAGTGGCGATGGTCTTCCTCTGGGGACATCTCCCCTCGCTGCCGAGCAGAGGTGTTTTGGACGTATGCGACCGCGGCGTCTGCAGGTTCGAGTGGAGCGAGGAATGCGATTCGCCGCCGGCATGGATCTCGTCCACCTCGGGTCTGGATCGCACATTTTGGATTCCTAAACCCACCGAGCCCACGTCCTGCTCTTGATGCGACGCGGGGGCGCGCTCATAACGGATGTAGGAACGGTCGGCGTCGGCGGCCAGGGTCGGATCGAATGGACTCCACGAGGTTTGCGGTCGGTCCGGATCGGTGTACGATAGTCGGGACAAGGGTGGCAGAAGATATTCCTCGCCGTGATGGGAAGGCATGGTGCCCAAGGAGCGACATACGGTGGTCGGTGAAGACCGTCATCGGTGCGAGAGGAAGCCCACGCGAACGGCCTCTCTCGTCCAATATAAATACGGACCTACTACTCACTCCCTCTACAGGAAACAGCAGCAGTCGCCAGGATCCTCGACCGACAGGGTGATACAGATTATGAGTGAAAGGGGGCCAGCCTCCATTTCTTCGGCGACGGCGTCTGTCAAGTTGACAGGGTTCTGGGTGGATCATCGCCCAAAGGGTATAAGATTACTGATAACAGCTGCGGACTTCCGCCAATAATCTGGATGTTGAAGTCATACGAGTGGTGGCCGCCAAGCGGGCCGTTCATATAAATAGATTAACGACGATGATATCTTAGGGTTGTTGAGATCAGGTGGCAGGCTGGCTTTTTTTCGTTGGCACGAAGACTTCCACACCTCCAATTCAAATTTCGAAATCAAGAAACCTCGCCCTACATTCGAACGCAACGCCGTCTGACATGCCGAAATTCTCCCCCCAATGCACCTGTAGGACCGTCAATCAGTTGTGGCTTTCCTGTTTCCCCGTCAGCAGCCACCGTGAAGC
Organism: Aspergillus coremiiformis; assembly: GCA_009193565.1. Taxonomy (NCBI): domain Eukaryota; kingdom Fungi; phylum Ascomycota; class Eurotiomycetes; order Eurotiales; family Aspergillaceae; genus Aspergillus; species Aspergillus coremiiformis. The sequence continues at coordinate 14,985 of ML739266.1, read as the reverse complement.
CCGCGGGATTTCCACGGAAGCGAGGCTCCAGCTAGCCTGGAAGTCTACCATATTTACAAGCTTACAGGTTTCAAAGCCCATATTCAAATACATGGCAGTCACTCGAGACAAGCGTTGCCGGGACATCCTGGATTGAGATTCCAACGAAAAAAAGCAACCAGCTTTTCCCAGACCACCACAGTGAAGTCCTCGTGATACCTGGTCTCAACTCTCATCCCAGTCGATTATGTGACTTTCATGGTAACACTGCATGAGGTTTCCAGAATGGGGTTCCAAACAGGCTGGGATTATCCACCCAGAGGAGCTCCAGTGTCCCCATACCCATCAACACTTTTCTGGGGCGTAATAAACCCGATTGCTCGAACGCTGACCGATGAGACATTCGTAGACAGAAGTCCGACGATCCAGACAGACCGATGGACGGAATCCAATGTCGTGTTGCATAGACCGGACAAAGAAAGACAGTTTGCCGTGAGACGTGGCCTTATATCCCCACGTTCTCCAGTGGGTCATTGGCCATGCGAACGGCCGGTGGACTAGCTGCATTTTCAACACCAATCTGGACCCCTGATGGTCATCGGATGGTGTCTCATCGGTTTCACAGGGCAGGCAGCAGAGGTCTGAGCGCTAATGAGGTGAAAGTGTCTGTGGTTATACACTTGGGGGTTGAAACTGGGTATGATGGTTCCCATCACACGCCGCAAAGGTAGTGCAGAGGATCCCCATTGACAAATGAACTTGATGCTGATCACTTGTGGCGTAGCCCCCTGGGCTTTGTAATTAGAAATTCACCCCATCGTACCCTCCATCCAGTATTCCTGTCGTATTGGCGTTTCGGCTGCGCAGGTTCAGCTGGAATTTCAAATATGACTTCTGGGTTATTGAGGTTGTGGCTGCGTAGCGACCGGGTTACTTCGATACTCATAATCTCGTTGCTGAGATGCGTTTGATCCTCCCATGGTGAGATACTTCGTTCGTCGGTATTTCTGTCCGTCAGCCTTGGTTGAAGTGGAAATCGATCGTCTCTCACCCTTCCACAATCACGGTCTAGACGGCCCCTTCTTCACCCCCTGATTGTCTTGTGTTTGAAATTCCCCTTGGGATATCTGAGCCTGTCTCCGTTGAGGCCGTACAGAGGCAGACGTGGGAGGTGCATGGGGGACAAGACACGAAAAAAGATATCAGTCAAATCCCTCCCAGGCTGAGGACCGAAAGGAAAAGGGTACAGGCTCAGTTGCATTTACCTGTTCAGATGAACCATGTAGAATCTCCCAGCTGACAAACGGATGCAACAGTGTTGTGGTATAGCAGGACTGAATTTGCTGTCACGATATCTGTCTATCACCGCTGGCAAGTTTGCGGAAACGATTCGATGACCATGATGATTCTATGGACTCGTGCGTGAAGGTCTTCCTATGTCGTCTCTGGTATATCTACACGGAGACACTGATGGAACAGGATCCCTTTATTACTTGCGTGTGGTTGGATGTTCAGAACTACAGGATGAAAGCTGCCTGACCTTCTTTGCCGTCCCCAGTGGGTATTATTTATAGATATTGCGTTGGACTATGGAAATACATCGGATCGACCATCCATTGTCCAGGTGGAGGTGATTGTAAGCGTCATAACAGCTTTGTCTATACGTACATGGCGTTGGAGGAGCTTGAGTGAATGAAGTCTTTGCCAGTGTCTTCACTATACCCCTTGTCTTTATGCCTGTTCTCCCTTGTCTTTCGCGATAGTATCCATCGATTAGTCCTGGTGTCTCTGATTCTATCGTAGAATGGCGGACAGACCCGTTTCTCGAGACTACATTAATTCTTGCACCTTGAGTGAGAATTCCGATTAATTTCCTGAGAGTCGTATGAAATGAAGAATAACTGGCATAACAGACGAAAAATAGCATAGATAGCGAGCTCGAAGCATTCACTCTTAAGATCGTTTTCCATCCCCAGACCCATCGATCACCTCGGGACATACCAGGAGAAAGATGACCTCGGCAAGATAGACTCGGATTCTCCCACGAAAACGCAGTGTGATATATCCAGTGTCTTCGTCAAGTAATGGAGACGATCCCCAGTATGAGGTATTTACCATCCGATCCGCTTATTGGATCAACAGCGGCAGCAAAAGTACCTCGCATGCAAGATGCATGCATCCTGGCTATCTTGCGTCTTGCCACTTCGTCACATCGTCTAACACGTCAGTTGGTCTCTGGGTCTGTCGCTCACGCATTAGCTTCGTCATTGCCTGAGCGGACATGCGCCGAGGGGGAGGGGTTAGGATGGTATATGTATAGAGGGCCGTCTCGAGAGTCGTCAAGGACAGTGTGGAAATCCCATTTCCTCTCAAATCAATCTGCTGCATCTCCGTTGAAGGTCAATCATGGCCAGTGGAAACTCCATCCCACCCCAATGGGCTTATTGCTACGACCGCCCCGTCGGTGGATGGCGGCCTGAAAACTCCAAAAGATTCAGGAACTTCGCTCGAAAGATCTCAGACGATGCGGCTAAAGTCGCCCTTCCGCTGCATCCCATCATTCAAGCCTTTCAAAAGACCGTTCAGGAGTCTCCCGACCTTCGCCGGCTGGCGTCCGCCATGCTCACCGAAGAGCCCGACATGTCTCCATACATCACTGATCTGACGGCTACCACCCCGTTCGGGGACTTCGATCACCTGTTGCATCTGCTCAACTACTCGATGCAGAAAGTGGTCCCTCCGTGGGCTGTCGATGACTGCTATCCTGACTCGGTTGGCTCGCCGATGTACATGATTCTCCAATGGGCCATGGCGACGCCGAGTGGACGCTCGTTCGTCTTGAACGAGGAAGTCCAAGTCCACATGAAGAACGTCCAGACTTACTGGATAGACGAGTTTCTATCCACGTCCGCTTCCGCGAGAGTATTGGTCGAGGAGCCCGACGGCTGGTTGTCAGCGGAAGGCCGCAAGGCGATCGAGGACGAGACCAACCTCGATCCGAACCACACGTACACCTTCGAGGAATTGTTCGGGCACCGGAGGACCGACGGCGAACACTGGGGCTACAAGAGCTGGGATGACTTCTTCACCCGGCCGTTCGCGGAACCTGATAAGAGTCGGCCCGTGTATGCCGGCGATGATGGCGCTTGGGTGGTGAGCGCATGCGAATCCAGACCGTACGCTCTCCAGTCCAATATCAAGGACCGCGATACGTTCTGGCTCAAAGGCCCGTCGTACTCCCTCTCCGAGTTGCTGGACCATGAGGACGCAGCACGTCAATTCGTTGGGGGGAGTGTTTATCAGGCCTTCCTGAGTCCCACGTCGTACCACCGCTGGCATTCTCCCGTCGATGGAACTATTACGAAGGTCAAACTCATCGAGGGGGCCATGTTCTCTGAGACGACGGCGACAGGCTGGACGGACCCTTATGGCTTCTCTCCGGTGTCCCAGAAGTACATCACCGATGTTGCGACGCGGGCGCTCATCTATATCGAGGCTCCGGGGCGAATCGGCTTGATGTGCTTCGTTGGCGTGGGGATGGCGGACGCTTCGAGTTGCGAAGTCACCGTCAAGGAAGGCGATTATGTGTCCAAAGGTCAGGAGATTGGGGCGTTTCATCATGGAGGATCCGCCTATTGTCTCCTTTTCCGCAACGGGGTCAATCTCACTTGGGTGACCGACGTATTCCCTAGTGTGCACAGGAAGAATCTTCCAGTCCGGGGTGCTTTGGCGCACCTTTCGACCGTCTCGGACGCTCCCAGGCAGGGAGGATATGGGACTGGGGAGCATACGCCTCATCCTGGGACTCAGAATCAGCACCAGCGTGGTTACCCTGCAGGGTGCCCTGATCGTCCGCACTATGGGGGTGGCTTTGGTGACTATTCTGGACGAGGAGGTTCCGGTGAGGATCATGGACGTCGGGGATATGGGGGTCATCATGGACGTGATGAATACGGGGGCCACTACGGCGGTGGATATTCTGGATACCGTCATTAGGTCAAGGAATCTATCGTGATCTGGGTCTCTCTCAGATCTATACGATAGGTCTTGCTAGGACTCTCCGTTTCAAAGACACGTAAACCATGTCCATCGAAGAAATGAACAAATCTAGGAGGACGGACAGTGGATAACTATAGGGGCACTGAGAACCAGCCAGTGGTGGCATTGCTACCTCTGGTAACATCTATCGATCCCCTAACATCCTTGGACTCCGATCTTTTTCTGGATTTTCTTGTTGTCGTTGACCAACAGAAAGGAAGTGCTCGACCAGTTAGTCCCAGAGCCAGACCTCTATCATGGACGACCTTGGGCCCAAACAGCCAGTGTAGCGATCGTGGTGTACACCATAAATACAAACCCCAAAGACATCATGGCGATATCGCCACGCTTCGCCCATGGCGATTCGGCCACGCCTTTCCAATGCAAATACGCCGGATATATATAGACCAGAGGAACACAGGCGAAAGACCCGATGATGGAAACAAACTTGTCCAAGTCCCCCGCACCGACGGAGGAAATGAAGGCACAGCATAAGACGAGGACCATCCGGAAGATGTTTTTCTTCCATTTAACGGAGGTGTCCCCCTTCCCGGACTTGTGGCCAAAGAGTCTGCCCTCCATAATACGCGTGGCCGGAAAGAGCTGGATGGGAGCACCCACCAGGACTGCCAGGGCGTAAAGGAATTGGATCGTGTTGACCAGTCGACTTGTTTGGGGGAAATTGCTGAAAATCTCCGTTTGCGTCCGCTCTCCAAAGGTGGCATACGACAGTGCACCGACTGCCGTGAACAGAGCGGTGATAATGATCATGACGGTGTAAAGAAGGCGGTCGAAGTACTGCGGTCGTCTCATGGACGACTGGATGGGCAACACCAGCCCGATCCCTTCGAATGTAAAAATCGACGAACCGATAGTCAGCGTGAACGACTGGGGGTTGAACAGCTCCACCGTCGGGTCAATTCCCGGTCGCGATGCCAGCGTGGCGATGTCATACCAGTATATATATCCCAACCCCAGGAGAATGAACACGTCGGCTAGCAACGCCACGGGACCCAGCTTGGAGATATTGCGGATCCAGGCTAAGGGGATAAGCACGAGCAGTTGGAGTAAGATCAAGCTCCCCGTCGAGACGTCGGTCGCCATCGCCCGCAAGAACGCTTGGATGTTTTCTGCGGTGAAGATAAAGCAGGTGCACACGAAACCGAGCTGCGAGATGGCGATGGACGCCAGAATGAGGGATCGGAGTTGGGAACCAGCAATCCGTTCCCCAATTTCGCCATAGCCGCCGCCATATCGTTGACGACACTGGAGAAGCAGGTGAAAGCAGAGGGTCGTGATCATCGAGACCGTCACTAACGTGATGGAGGAGAACAGGATTCCCCCGTTCCGGAAGGCTTTGGGGAGGAAAATGATTCCCGTGCCCACAAAGGCCTTGAGGAGCGTAAAAAAGGTCTTGACGTTGGACGCGTCGCCGGGACGGCCGACTCGCGACCGTCTCCGAGTCCTCCTCAATAAGGGAGATTGCTCGGATGGAGGTAATCGTCTGCTCTCCCGGTCTTCGCTCAGCAGCGAATCTTCTTCCGTCTCGGCCAGATCCTCCCCGGCGAAATTCCCATAGAGGTCCAAAAAACCAAGAAAGGATGTGGTCACCCCGGGATCATCGAAATTGCCGTTCTTGTGTTGTTGCACAAAATGGCGACGAAAGCTCCCCGGCTCCAGCGCCGCGACACCCTCTTCGATGGCATCTTCCGGTTCTCGGGGGTGAAAGGAAAAGCTGGCCGCCCGTTTGTCCAGTTTCGCTTGCTTGGACTTGGCTTCGATTCGGTAGAGGTCGCGGTGGACATCCCCCCCTTGCAATCGCAGCGATGACTGCTGCTCCGCCGTGTCCTCCGGTCCTGGGTTGACCTCTTCCGATGGCGGACAGCTCTCCTCCTGGAACGTAGCCGTGAACTGGGGGTTGAGATGCTGGGCCAGGATGGCCTCGCGAGCCTCGGGCTCCTCATCTCGAACCGAAGCAGTCAGGAACTGATCGGCCATGTTGGAGTGAACGGGATTACACAGTCGTATAGGAAATAAGCGACGGATCGAGGAATCACCAGGAACCGACGCAGAGAAGTCCAGTCACATTCTGCTGGACCAAATTCACAATAAAAACCCCTTTTCAGGCCCCGTCAGAGAAATTTATGAGGAGAACAAGACGAGTCAGGAGACGACGTCACTCTCCAGTCTTTCACTGGGAACGGAATTCATCGCAGTCACATGATATGCCATCCACGTGCAAACCACCCCGATGACCGCTAAGCCAGATTGGGACGGACGGCTCACGCTCCCTCGTCCGTGGCTGTGATTGGCTCCCCTCCTGTTTGTCTCGTTTGCACGATGGCACCATCAACTCTCGTGATCTCTTCGGTCCCGCACGTGGACGGGATCGACCCTAGAGTGAGCGACCAACACGGCATCTTGAAGAGAAAAGAGAAGAGTCTTGGCCATGATGGTGGAGAACTGGGTTGGTAAAACCCGGCAAGGACACACAGTTCGTACCTTAAGAGTTCCCGTGGGTAACCGTGTGACGAGAGAGAACGTTATTGGAAGGAGTTCCTTCATACGACTTAACTACTAGTGAGAAAATGGAAAGAGCTTTTATAGATGGACTCCATACTGTCCTATCAATCGTGGTGACGTGGCATGTCCAAAACTCTCTGCGCTGTGCTGACTCGCTGTTTCTTTGCTTTTTCCCCATGAGGAGCCCTGGGACATTGGAAACTACTCCGGACTGCCTCTCCCAACCGCACCAACTGGACCACATCGAGATCTTAAACGGACATATCTTTCAGCGTCGATTGATGGAATTGAATCATACTCACTGTTTGATCTTCAGGGGGAACCAAAGTCTTAAGTTTGGCGTCGCAAGGTGATGCTGATCTCTTCCTCCAGGTATCTATCATGGATACCTCCTTACCCACCATTTACGAAGCCTGAGAAACGAAGGCTCATACACGTAGGATTGTAGTCAGTGTGGAATGTTATCTCGGACAATCCCGGGTATCATCGTCGTGGTCATTAGTATATCCACTGCCATTTCCCAGTTCATCTGCCAGATGGGATGATCGCTACGTGAAGACTCGAGGCATAAAGAATGAAATATAGTGCAAAGATTTCGATGCATTGAATACCGGTCACTAAGTACAGACGAAGTAGTAATCCGATCCACTTCATGCGAGACTGATATTGATCAACTGTGGCTCCCTGACCATGGGATTCACACCCTCGGGGGTATCGTCACGACCGTCTAGTAGAACAAATCCAAACTTCCGATACAAGCCCAGTCCCTCTTGACTCGAAGCGATGTAAATTGCAGCCCCATTGCGATCAGCCAGATCACATCCCCATTGCACCAACAGGGACGCGGCACCCCGTCGTTGATGGTCGGGGTTTGTGGCCAGCATATCGAAGTCTAGATTCTGGGGTTAGAACAGATGCACTCCCACCCAACCTGGAGGTGATATACATACAATAATGTCTTCGTCCTTGCATCACATTCCTGCGCTGATTCTCGATCCCCCCGAAGAATTCACTGCAGATCTCGGAATTTGATTCCTCATGCCATGGTGGGTATCTTTCGCCGCACTGATCCGGCTCCAGGTCCCATTTTCCGTACGCGACGATACAGCTGGGTTTGGCCGAGTCGACTACCTTGATGAACTTTTGATATGGCCGGTTCAACAGATCATGACGATTGGTTTCGTCCCACCATGCGCGCACGCCGGGAGTGTCGGGGAATAATATCAGGTTGTGTGGCGTGCCGAATGCGCGGAACCATACTTCGGTCATCTGGGGGATGTCATCCAGGGTGATTTCTTCCAGTCTGAGTGTAGACGGGGTGGACGCTGCGTTGGCCATGGTCTTGGGATGAGTTGGGAGGAGGGACTGAGATCGAGACTGTGCAGGTCCACTGCGTTTATATTCACCGTCCGGATTCTAGACTTCAACCGTGGTTCCATGGGTTATGCTTCGATACGATCCAGCGTACCATGGTTGCCATGGAGTTCGTCATCCTTATCAATCTTAGTTGAGAGTATTCGTGTCGTTGACTACATTGCTTGCCAGTGGTTCGTCCTTTGATATCCTCCGAACTCCATGGCGATGGCCTATTGAGGAAGTATCTACCAGCACATTGTATATCAGGCGAGAGGGAATCATGGCAGTCATAAAACGATGGAAGCTCACCAGGACTCGCGTGCCTCAGACTCGAATGGGTGATCAAGTGTACTTCATAGATAGCAGTATTCAGTTCTATTCCATAGTTCTAATTACTTAGTTTCCTTCTTCTCGTAAGATGTATCGCAGAAAGATCCATGTTTTATATCGATCAGCCACTGATATGATCCCCTTTCCCTGCGACTAATTCCCCGAATCGAATCGGGTGACCGTTCTCGAGTTGGAGCTCGAGTTCATACACTTGGCAGAGGTCATTCTCGGTCGGAATCTCGTCTGGCGGTCGTGGACATTCTGATCAGGGGTCGTGTGTGAGATTGATGAAATCTGGAGGCGTAGTCGATCGTATCAGTTTCTCTGGTTCTTGGATCCAACCTGTTCGACCGGGTGGTTGGCCTTCTTATTGATCGGATTCTAGGGCTGCTGACATCACGACCCCTTCTGCCCTTTTCCTTTTTACGCTCTTTCTCATGGTCTGCTTGAGAGCCTTCTGGCTTCATGAATCTACTGATATCGGTCTTGATACTCGTACCACCACGTTCAACTGGTTCTTCCAGAAAGAGTGAACCCGGTGTTCGCTCGAACGGACGTTAAATTTGACCCCCTCCCAGCTCCCTATCGCCATGCGTTTCGACCTCCAACCAGACGTTTCTGATTTGTTCACGACGATGTCGAAACACAGCTCAGAGCAAATCGAGTCCGAGATCTAGAACTCTTGTCTTCCCCATAGTCGCCTCCTTTCTGAACTCTAATCCTCGTAAGTTGGATTCTCTTTTTTGAGCTCCGTTCAGCCGGACGGGGGTTCTCGTTATCATGAAACCCTGCCGGACGCTGTTGGCACCACTCAACCGCTCTTTGGTCGACGGAGGATCCACTGGGATTGATTCACTGGGACTAGTTGATCTGGGGTCTGGGGTTGTGGTTTTTACCCCGGTTTGCTTATACGCGTTCAACTCCGTTCGACCGGTGGACGTGGTCGAGAGGAAAGAAGGATGTGTGCATGGTATGGGGTTCTGTGTATAAAGACATCAAGATGGACGTCTTGCCGGTTGGAAAGTATTTCTTGATCCGGTTCCTCTCGTCTCATCCTTTGTGTATATCTATGTACATACAACAATGACGACTACTCCCAAGCCAGACGGCATCACGATGCCTGCACTCACAACGATTCCGACTTCCATCACGCTGTCTACGGAACAGTTTGAAAAACTGTACCTCACGCCTTTGCAACATCGTCAACCGGCCCTCACCAAAACCTTGGGCAACCCGACTCCCTTGTATGTCCTGTGCTCTAGCATGCCGTCGTCCCCTCGGTGGAGAGTGACACTCACTGATCGTTCTAGGGCACTCGGCGGCTTCGTCGTGACCACAACACCCCTCTCATGTTGCCTGATGGGCTGGAGAGGTGCAGGAGGGAGTGGCATCGCCTTCACGTAGAGTCTCTCCACACTCGAACCACTCCAGGGATCAAAGAACTAACATCAATCCCTCAGGGGACCGATCATCTTCCTCGGCGGAACATTGCTGGTGATCACCAGTATTCTCGAGTTCATCCTGGGAAATACCTTCCCCTGCGTCGTCTTCGGCACCATCGGTATAGAACCCCCCAGACCGTATCAACAATACCCTCACTCATGTCATGCAGGAGGATTCTGGTTCGCCTTCGGGGCCACGCTCACTCCAGCATTCAATGCCGCCGGTAGAATCCTTCCGATGTCCTTTCATATCAAGATCCTCCCCACTGACCATCCATAGCCCCGTACTCGGCCTCCACAACAAATACCATCGAAGGGCTTCACAGCCCTGAATTCCTGAATACATACGGTCCGTTCCCCCCCCGTTCCTGGGACTGTGTCAATCCACTCACCAGCTGTCATGGCCATATAGCGTTCCTCTTCATCACCATGGCCGTCCTCGTCATCATCTACCTGATCTGCGCTACCCGCACAAATCTCGTCTACGTCCTCATCTTCGCCGCGCTGACTCTCGTGTTCGTCTTTCTGGCCGCGGCCTACTGGCGTCTGGCCGATGCGGATGCCGTCGTCGGGAATCGGTTGGTGGTGGTATGTTTCCCTGCTGTCGTTTCCGGATCCCCTTGGGTTCGTGTGGATGGTTCGCTGATGATGGGTAGGGGGCTGGTGCAGCGTTGTTTGTGGCCAGTTTACTCGGCTTTTATTTGCTGGTGGTGCAGTTGTTGGAAGCGTTGGCCTTTCCCGTTCATTTGCCCGTGGGGGATTTGAGTCGATTCTGGGAGAAGGGACGGTAGGTTTTTGTTTTCTTTCTATTTGCTCGTCGTGATGGCCTGGGACTGATCGGTGGCTTAGAGGGGGAGAGCAGGATGTCGAGATGGTAGGAGATGTTGGGAAGTCGTGATGGTCACTGGCCTTGTCTCGCTCGTAAAGATATACGATGTATACGGTGATCGGAATATGCAACATGTCATTATAAATACTGGTATCGGAATATGTGAAATGTCATCGATGAATACAAAGCGTATAAGATCCTGGGAAATCCAAACGAAACCGATGAAAAGATGTCGAACCAAAAGACCACGAGACCCCCCAACTGCCGTCCTGGTGAGTCTCTGGTGAACAGACGAGATGTCCGATTCACTGCCTCTCCAACTTCACGCGGAACGCCGGGGGTCTGACCGCCGTCGCGCGTCCATCGGCCGCGAGGTCAAACACGAGCAGTGACAGGCTCTTCCCGCCATAGCTCGCGGTATCGAGCAGAAACAGGTCATTGACGTCGTACAGCCGCGAGGCGAGTCGCTGCGGCGAGCCCACCTCCCGTTGCACGGTCGGCGTGTACGGTCGGAAGGCCACCTGGCGCGAGGCCCCCGTGGCGGGAATCGTCGGCACGAGTCGCGCGGTCTTCCCCCCAAGAATGGCCGCCACGTAGGGAGTGATGTCGGTCCCGTTGCTGATCCAGGAGGTGACGACGAGGCCCGGGGAGGGGCGCGTGGGCGGGCTCAGCGACAGGGTCAAAGACGAGTTCAGCCCGCGAAGGGAGGAACGGTATGTGCCGACATAGTTGCGCTGGGCTTCCACGGCGGCCTGCTCCATCAGGGCGGGCACAACCGCGTCGATGATCAAATCAATCAGGAGGAGGGCTGAGGAACTTCGCGTGGGCAGGGAGCTCGCCTCGAGGACGCTAAACCCGGCGTCGAAGTCGGGAAAGACCGCGAGCATGCCGCCGTAGTTGCCGGCGTCCCCAAGCTTGGTGTAGATATCCGTGACAATGCCCGAACCCGGGTGGACGTAGCGGTAGATCTCCCACGGTTTGCCGATCGCGTATCGCAGATCCGCGGTATGGGTGCCGGGCTTCATCCATTTCCGCGTCTGGTCTGCGGGGAGGAGGGTCGCGTTCAAAATGGCCACACCTAGCTTGGCGAGGTCGTTCGTTGTGGAGAGCAGCCCACCGGAAGACTTGGTCACCCCGGCATCGATCGCAAACCCTTCAATGGGGCCTGCAATGACCGAGCGCGCGCGATTCGGATCATTCGTCGCCGGTGGGTTCGAGAGAGACGAGGTCATTCCCAGAGGCTCGAAGACGCTTTCTTGGTAGACTTGATCGATTGACTTGCCGGTCAGGTTCGCGATCGCCATCCCGAGGAAGATAAAGCCATTGTTGGCGTATTGCGGGCTGCTCCAGGGGAGGAAGACAGGCTCCCGAGCACCCTCCGCCTCTGCATAGGGGACCTCGGCACAGAGAGGTCGGTTCGACCCCCAGCACGCTTGCCACAGGCTGGGATCGCTTTCATTCAGCGGGGGCAGACCCAAAAAGGTGGGATCTGTTTCGGCCGGATCCTGTGAGCCCAGAGCTTTGGCAACGGCGTACGAGGTCAGCAACTCCTCGCCTCCGCCACGGGGAATGCCGCCCATTTGTCCTGCAATGGCGTTCAAGGTGATCTTGTCCCACTGCGTATCAAAGGCGGGCCTCAGGTCTCCGGACCTCTCCCGGACGATGCTGGCCATCTCGGGAAAGATATCCGTGAGCGGGCGTTCCCAGTCTGTGCTGTCCAGTTCCAGCAGACCCGCAAACACGGTGATGAGCTTCGAGACACTGGCCATCCGATAAATACTATCTCCATCCACTTTGGTCACTCCCACCGACGAATTGGCGACTTCGGCACTCGTATGGTGAATTTGTAGACGCTGCTGGGCTACCGGGTCATGGATGGAAAACAGGCCGACGGAGAAGGTTAAATTTCTCAGTTGGGAGATCTCGCTGGCATTGCTCCCACCACGGCCACTCAGACTTGCGGTCAGGGTCGAGTTCAGGTTCTTCCAGCTGACGGCGACCCGACTGGAGTCGCTGGTAAGATCCCGGGGGGCCGGGTAGCTCGGTCCTAGGAGCTCTGCCAGTACGCCAGAAGTGCAAAGAGGGACCAAGGGAAGGGCATAAGAAAGTAGATGCATATTGTCGGTCGTGATGAGTTTGTTGGTCTGAATTGCATACCTGCTGAGGGATCTCCCGTCCGGTTCTTATAGTTTTGGGGAAGATGAACTCAATATCAGCATGACGTATGGACAGCGACGGGCATCATCGCCCATCGCTGAATTGTCATCATTTGAAGTTTCGGACAAGGCATACTCGCAGCGTTGGGACGACCAGCGACTGAATTGATTGGTGGCTGGTGGAGAACTGAAAAGGGAAAGGTCCTGCAGCACGTGGATCGCTAATCCCAAAGCAGAGGAAACGGGCGCTGGATGCCTTAAGGCAGGCATCCACGCTAGCCTGATTTGGTCCCACGCAGCGCTCCCTACTCTTTGGGATTCTTGGGATTCTTGGGAGAATGAGGCAGTGATGACGAAGCTGGACAAGTGGTAGCTCATCCGGGGAAATTTTTGGGCACCCACGGTGGATGACTAGCGTGGCACCTCACGTCAGATCTCAGCCTTGTCGTGTTGGAAATGAGGTTCATTTCCCCAACATGGCGCCATTCGAGGAATGAGTGTTCATCACATGACTTTCTTCCATTCAGGTTGTCAACGGAGTTACCATATCGGTGGGCTAAGGGGTCTGATTATGGTGATCTAATTGTAAAATATCTGTTCCTGGTTTTAGTTTGGTCATGCAGCTATAGTATATAAAATTATAGAAATATAATAATTGGTTTTGTATAATGTTTGTATTATTAATATAATTATATTTTATATATTAACTTGTTTGAAAATAATATATGGTTATATAGAAATATATAATATATATATAATATTTTACAAATTTTACTTATATTAGATTAATAGTAATGTTCTAATACTATTATTATATTATAATAAATATTAATATATATATAAAATACTTAAATTTTCATTAGATCTATAAAGAATATTATATAATACTTAGGTATTAGAAATAAAAAATGTTTTTGTTTAAATAATATCTTATTAATATATTGTGATCCTGAGTGTACCGGGTACGTGAGATGCAAGCGTAATCGGTATGGGATCGCTGGTATATATACCATCTGTACGAACGACTTGATATCATCAAGTCATTTCGTTGAACCTTTTAGCTCAGCGGGCAGATAGCTGAATTATTAGGTCGGAATCACAATAAGTTAGCCTTATTAAATAACTATGCTTCATAATTATACTTTATAATTAAACAAGGAAATACTTACTAGTATTTGTCCTTGTCTGTAAGAATATTATAGTTATTTAACACAGCATATTTCTTTACCTGTTAGATATAATATAATATAATATATATATTTAGTCTTTGTTTTATTGCTTGGAATATTTTATTTTTTTTAGATTTAATTAAATAACTAGACCAAACTAATATTTAATTAGAAGCTAGAAATAAACTATAGATATTAATTTTCTTAATATTAAAAATAAAATAAAACTATAATTATTATTAAATAAGCTAGATCTTTTTACTAATAATTATAATAATTTCTAAAAGATTTTATAAACTATTTTAAGTGTTAACAATAATATCTTTTAAATTATATTAATCTTTAATACTTATTAATTTTTATATAAGAACTAAATTATTCTTGGTAATAATAGCTATTATTTAAATAATATAAAATTCTAGAATATTCTTTCTATAGAAAACTTGAGATACTATAATATAAAATATATAATTAATCTAGCTAGATATAAAATAACAGTAGAGAAAAAGTAATATAATAATAAATACTTAAGTATATTCTTAAAATTAATAACTCTTAAGATATATTATTAATAATTATAATTAATTTTATTTATATAGAAATAGAAAGTGTTAAAAAGCTATAAGATATATAGAATATCTAGAAACTAAGAGAATATATTTAATAAATAATAAATATATAATCTTTAAAATACTAGAATATTCTAAATAATATAGATTAAAAAGAAAAAAAATAATTAAATTTAAACTAGAATATATTATAAAGAGTAATAAATAATTAATAGACAGGCTTAATTTCTAGTAAAATTATTTATAAATATTTCTTATCTTTTTTTTTAATTCATGTTATTCAGAATATTCTAGTATTTTAAAAATTATATATTTATTATTTATTAAGTATATTCTCTTAGTTTCTAGATATCTTGTATATCTTATAACTTTTTAATACTTTCTATTTCTATATAAATAAAACTAATTATAATTATTAATAATATATCTTAAAAGCTATTAACTCCAAGAATATACTTAAGTATTTATTATTATATTATTTTTTTTATTACTATTTTATATCTAGCTAGATTAATTATATATTTTATACTATAGTATCTTAAGTTTTCTATAAGAGTAATATCCTGGAATTTTATATTATTTAGATAATAGCTA